>CM022298.1:42441256-42470529 GCA_011799875.1 Thinopyrum elongatum | reverse complement strand
AAAAACATCATTCCAACTAAAGCAATAAAAAGGCTTGAATGGAAGCATATAAGTAATGTATGTATGGCGAACTAGGTGTGGAAAAAACTTATGTATCACCGAAGCACGGAATGTTTAGTATTGGAAGCAATAATAAGTAAGATGGAAGCACAAATACAGTTACATACAATAGCAAATGGATTGGCAACGTGGTAGTCGTAATTGTCTTAAGCATGAGAGCATAGGGTTACAAACGGCCATGGAGGCAGCCAGAGGAGAATATGCAATGAAATATAAATATATATGATTAACAATTGAATATACGACGTATAATTCCTAGAATGAAAATGCTAATTACACAACCTGAAGGGGGAGAGCATAGAAAAGGACAGAATTATACAGGTGATGAGAAATATAAATGAAGCATGTTTTTTTAAATAAAATAAAAATCTACACACTGGAAACACATATATTAAATCAAGAAGCATGTGTTGTAGTTCTATTGGTACATAAAAATGCATGGATGCTCTGAAGCAATGAAACCGTACATGTACATCTAGAACATGGCAAGACACAAGAAGTTCCATTGCATTGAAAGAAGTATGTAGATAAGATCTGAGGATGGTATAGATGATAATACTATGAAAAGAAATAAACGTATAACGAGGAAGCATTGGAAATATATTGAAATTCCAACCATACATACGAAGGATAGTAGATGCAGCAATAACCTGGAAGCATGGCAATAGATTGAAATTCCACCGTTACGTAGGAAGCACAAAATGGCTTGAAGCAATAGAAAATTGCTATCACTATATAAATAAGACTATTGGAAGCACACAGAAATGAAGATGCAAAATAGCATGCTTGCCCCTGATATCACGTGTGCAGAAATTTATAATCTACAAATGTTACGGCTATTCTAATGAGGTTGTTTTGTACAGCTTACATCAACTAAAATTCTGCAAAAACATGAAATGAAAATAGATTCCACAGAGATCAACACCGCTGGTGAATCTCAAAGCCACATGTTGCATCCTTGACGAAACTAGATTGTCGCTCACATGGGGATGCATATTGTGTGATATACATACCAAAGTCATAGCAATGGTGGATAATTTAGGATCCAATACACAATGGATGGTACAAATTCACAGACCAGAACAGGAGAATGTTAAAAATCTCGTATTGTAGAACTAAAAGTACCAAGATGAGAGGACCCATAACTTAGGTACTCACGCAGCCGGTTATCTTCCAGGTAGGTGGTGATGCAAGAAGGTGGATGGAAGATGAGGCACAGCCACGTAAAGCACTCGATGGCACGCGGCAAGGTCATCCGATGGTCGCCATCGAGGAGTCGGTTGTGCAGGAGGATCGGATTGGGCAGGACTTGGGTGGTGTGCTCGTCGACATGGGGGTGTTGGGGCAGCATGGCGAGCATGGGATCGAATAAAAGTGGCGCCGTCGAAGGGACTGTGGAGCCCGGTGAATAAACGAGCTCATATGTGAGGAGCATCAGGCAGAGATGCGTCGGGGACAATTAAAGAGATGAACATGGGGTCGACAGAGGTGGAACGGACGAGTGATTAGGGGAAACCTGTCTAGCGTAAAAAAATGGTTGTTAGACAAGGATGGGTTAAATATGCCGTTTTCTCGGGTAGATTAAGTTGTGTTTTCTCAGCCGGGGATTAAACAAATATGCGTGGAAAGTGATCGGTCTGATGATTGTTTCCTATCAGACATATGATAGGAAATGTTCCCAACATTTACATACACTAGCAGAGTGGCCCATGCACATGCGCGAGAGAACTTATAATCGGGACGACAAACTGGGGAAAAACTGCAATAGCTACGATACCCCGTCTTACGAGGCTGCTGGCACGGAGTTAGATCGGGCTTCTTCTCGAGTCTTGTCATGATGTTTTTTTATTTCTTCTTTGGCAGAATGTGAAGATTACCCTTTGATTTACCGACAACGAGTAATCCAATCCGTCGGATTTCCTTTTCTCTTCCCATTCGAACTCCTGCGGGTTTCCCGTAATAGAGGAAGATCTCTGCGAGAGCAACATATTAATGGTCCTTAATTTGTTTTAATAATTTTCAGCAATGGCAAACCTGAAAGAATTTATGGTATCGCCAATATCTGGCATTATATAATAACTTGAAAATTTATATCCAAATGTAATCGACCTTTAAATAACATGGTAATTTGAACCATCTTCTATAATGTCCAATCCATAGGTCTGTGATGGATGTAGTTTAGTTAGTTTATTAACAAAAACTGGTAGATAACGTTTCCGGGAGTATTGTACTTCGCTCTATACACTATATATGTTAAAATTTGCATTAGACACTTTTTTGTATTTCTGTGTCTTTCTCCATATTGACCACCAGCGTTGTCGCCAAATTGCACCGTCACTACATATCTTGCATTTTAGACTAACCTGTTAGAATTCACACTACAAAACTCCAAGTTATAGTCAAATATTCATTACATATCCTTGATTTGGGGAAAAAAAACTGCGGCTTTAAATACACTTATTAAATTGTTAAAATATAGAATATATCCAAAGAAATGTATATGCATCAAACTCCTACTTCAATTGATTTGTATTACAAACTGATACTTAAAAATCTGTCAAATGTGGTTCTAGTTTTACAACTAATAACCCGTTGAAGATCTTTTTTCTGAGTTGTATGCATACTATTCAAATGGTATTTGTGACCAAAAGTACATTGTGTTTTGAGTCTATGTATACGGCTTTTGTGTCTTTACTATCCCTTAGAATACTTAATATACCAAGTGAGGAACCTTATTATTCATGTTACCTATAATTCACAATGCAGACACTGGTTATTATTCCGAGTGCTTTTTCTTTTCTTTTTTCTTTCCTTATCGTGGTATCTTTTTGTTTTGTGGGTTTATGGATTGAGTGAACATCCATACATACAAATACTTTATATATGTGCCAAAATTTCATGATTTATGATTATTATATTATTAATTACGATAAAGTGTGATTTTGGTGCAAAGTTGTGCGCAAGTTTTTTTTCTCTTCTAAAGGAAATACCAACACACAATTCATTCTTTTCAGGAAAATCATATTCTGATATGTTTTAGTCTTTACTTCATTTTCATTCTACTTAAGAACTAGTAGAAAACGGGCTTTGGTCCGGCCTGGCCAAGCCCATTAGTCCTAGTCAGTAACGAACCGGGACCCTTGGGGGCCTACGTCCGGTTGTGCGCCCAGGGAGGCCGGCCGGGGCCTCGTGGGGCATTGGTCCTGGTTCCTCTGGACCCTTGGTCCAGGTTCCAGACACGAACTGGGACCAATGGGCTCGCTCTGGCCCACATCCATTGTTCCCGGTTCATGGCCCACCTCCTCGCCCGCAAGCAGAGCATCCACTACTCTGTTTTTTCTGGCGGCTAGGGGAGGCTGTGTGGGCTCTAGCTCACTCCTATGACATGAGGTGTTCGAATAAAATGCCCGAGCCACACTACTTAAGTTTCTCTCCAAGCTCATCCTCCAAGCTTCATTTCCTCAAGATTTGTATGGTTTTTTAGCGGTCCGTCACGTCCCGTCCCCGTCTTCACCGCCATCAACGCCCGCGCCGATCTCGTCGCCGGCACCACCGTGGTGAGGCTCTTGTTCTTATCTTCTTTCTAAAAGAGAAAAAATTCTTACTGTATGATTTTAGATAGATATTTTATTTCTTACTTTTATTATGTTTGTTATTATATAGTGTGATGGTTTTGGTATCCGCCCCCGTCGGCCCTCGTCTGTCTATGATTCGGATATGTGGTATATATTATATTTATAATTATTTGGTTCATTTAGTTTATGACAATTTTATGTCCGACCAACGTGACATAGATTCTTTTATCTAGAGGAGTATGTGCAACGGAAATTTCAACCGACCCTATTGTCGAGAGGTTAAATTTAGTTGAAGAAGAAGAAAACAATTACTTGAAGGAAAAACTGAAAAAAATTGAGGAGGAGAAGATGATATTGGAGTTGCATGTGCGGATGTCGTCGATGATCACAAGATCAAGATGGATGCAATGCGCTTCAAGATTAGAAAGTATACAAAAATATGCCATTCATACCGAGGCGTTGGTATCATTATGCCGTTGGATCAATGTACCTTGGTTGCGATTATGATCGCATTTGTTGTTGCATTGAAATGTTTACATAGTTTCAATGTATGGTTAATTAGATGCTCTGGAGAAACTATATGTGTTCAATGAGAAATATGTATGTACTTTGGTTTTAATGTGATATGAAATTCTTCTATTTGGTCACTTATCTATTCATGATGTTCTGTAAGGTTTTTGACACACTTAATTATATATAATGCACGCAGATGAACCGGCAATGGATTGTACGGGTGACAGACGCACCTCCGAGTACATTAAGGGCGTTCATTTTTTGAAGTGGATAAGGCAAACAAGCAGAATAGTTTTATGTGTTGTCCATGCCCTATATGTGGATATGAAGTCTTACTCTGACCGGAAAATCCTTCCACACCCACTGCTTTATAAGGGTTTCATGCCACACTATAATGTTGGACCAGGCATGGAGAAAGAGGGGTTATATGATGGAAGACAGCGAAGAAGAAGAGGATGATGACAGCATTGTGCCCCCTGAATACGGTGATGCTTGCAACGGGGGGAAGCTGAAGATCAAGAGGAAACCAGACGATGTGGCCACGATGATGATCTCCGCCGGGGTCATTGTTGATGCAAAGAGACAGAGCGAAAGTGAAAAGGAGAAGCTGAAGTTGGATCGCATGTTAGAGGATCACAAAAAAAGGGTTGTACCCATTGCGAAGATGGACAACACAAAGCCCGTGTACCGTACTGGAATTGCTGCAGTGGAAGGCAGAGAATGCTGTGCCAGGCAAAGGGTTTGAGAATAATAATGAAAATATTGAAGAAGAAGCTTCCAAAGGTAACAAATTGCCCGATAGTAGTATGCAGCCAAGAGGTCGTATGCCCTCTAGGATTGGAGGTGCAGAAAGATACATGCATGCCTAATGACTGCATTCCTCTACCGCGGTTGCGTACAAGGATTGAACGGCATGCCCAGTATGCGGTGCATTGCGGTTTATAAGATCAGAGAGATGACCCTGGTGATGTTGACGGTGAGCGCACCCAAGGAAGAGGGTTCCTGCGAAGGTGATGGTGGTATGCTCTATAAATACACGTTTGAAACGTCGTTCAGAAACAAAGAAGAGCATGCCAAGTTGATTCGATGCTACAGAGAGGACCGTAAGAGAAGACGGGAAAGTTGAGAGCACCCGCTGACGGGTCGCAGTGGAGAAAAAATCGAGAGAAAGAACAGTACTAAGGAGTTTGCAGTGACGCCAAGGAACGTATGGTTCGGTTAAGCACGGATCGCTCATTAACCTTTGGGGAAGCAGAGCAGACAATCACAGCACCTGGCCCGTGACTCTATGTATCTGTAACCTTCCCTTGGCTGTGCCATGAAGCGGAAAGTTCATTAGATGCCAGTACTCATCCAAGGCCCTAAGCAACCCGACAAAGACATTGATGTGTACCTAAGGCCATTAGTTGAAGAACTTTTACAGGTCTGGATTGGAAACGGGTTGTATGTGTGTGGGATGAGCACAGACAGGACGAATGTTGACCTGCATGCATTGCTGTTTGTAATCATCAATGATTGGCCGCTCTCGTAACCTTTCAGGACAGACAAAAAGAGGATACCACGCATGCACGCACTGTTTAGTGACACGAAAGTAATATACCTGGACAATGCAGGAAGAATGTGTACCTGGGCATCGTCGATTTCTTTCGACCAACCATCCAATGTCGAAAGAAAGGCAAGCATTTCAAAGGCGAGCAGATCACCGGAAGAAAGCCCGCCATGCGTACGGTGATCACGTACTTGCTATGTGTCAATGATTTACACGTAATTCTTTGGAAAGGGTCCCGGCGGACCTATTCTGTTCGAATGACGTATGGGACGGCACCCATGTGGGAAGAACAGAAATCTATAGTTTGGGACCTACCCTACTGGAAAGACCTAGAGGTCCGCTCTTTAATCGACGTGATGCACGTGACAAAGAACCTTTGCGTGAACCGGCTAGGCTTCTTGGGGTGTATGGGAAGACAAAAGAACACCGGAGGCACGGAGAGGACATGCCAACATTTGCACGAAAAAAGACGGCATGCCTCCAAAGCAGTATGAAGGTCCTGCCAGCTACGCTTCTTACCAAAGAAGAGAAGGAAATCTTCATTTGAATGTCTGCTCAGTATGAAGGTTCCCGTCTGGCTTCGTCGAATATAAAGGGAATAATAAATATGGCATAGAAAAAGTTCCAGACTAAAGTCTCATGACTGCCAGTGATTATGACGCAACTGCTTCCGGTTGCATTGAGGGGGCTTCTAATGGAAAAACATTCGATAGCATTGTGAAGTATGTGCCATTGCTCTACATGCAATCTCTCAGAAGGTGATCGATCCAGAAATCCTACCAAGGTAAGGAGTGATGTGGCGCAATGTCTTGTCAGTTTCGAGTGGTTGTAACACCCCCTGCCAAGCTACAGTAAATCAACTTTGATAAGACATGTCAGCAAGCCATAATAGTGCATAATCATCATTAGATCATATTGCATTTCAATCCCAAGTCAAATTCAATTTAAATGAAAGTGAAATATAAAAGTTGTCCAATATAAAAAACTAAATGTTCGATAAATAACAAAATATTGCAGAGGCTAGTCTAAAATCGAACCAACAAATAATAAAATAATTAGGTGGCTCTAACATAATTAAAAGACAGTGAGGATAAATGCATTTAATTTATTACTAAAACTTGTGGGAGCTCCTATTTTCTCCAAAACTAATTTTGGTAAGTGGTAGGTAATGCCTTGTATTTGTTGGAGCAATTCCCATGTTTTACAAAATTCAATATGTGCCTAACAATTTGCTAAACTGAGACAAGAGAATGAAGAAAAAGAAAAGAGAAAAAGAAAACAGAACAGAAAAGAAAAAAAAAGAGGGAGAAAGCCCCGGCCCAACTGGGCCAGCAGCCAGCACGGCCGGCACCCAGCACCCCATCCCATATCCCCTGGAGGCCAAACCCTAGCCCCACCCCCCACCGACAGAATCACCACACCGGTTCCCCCCCCGTTTCTGGATCGGGCCGAGCCGCCCCGCTCGTCGCCCCCGACGCCGCCCGCGCCCGACGCCGCCCGCCGTCGCCGACCCCGTCACTGCCTGTCTCCCCCACCACTCGCCGTCTTCCCAGCGCCCATTGCCTCCTCCCTAACACCGCCCGTGAGCCCACCCCCCCTTTTTCTTTCCTCTGCCTCGCCCGTCGGTCCGCCCGCGCTCGCTCCCGCAAACGCTGCTGCCGCCGACGCCGCAGCGCCCACGCGCACCCGCGCGCGCCCCTGCTCTCGCCGCGCGCCCGCGCGCGCACCGCCGCCGGCGCCGTGGCTTGGGCCACTGCACCCCGATGGGCCCCGCGCCCGTGCCCCCTGGCCGCCGGGCCGAACCCTCCCTGATGCTGACAAACGGGCCCGCCCAAAAACGTTTAGGAAATAATAATAATAAAATAATTAATAAAAATAATTAATTAGTGATTAATTAATTTAATTAATCCTGATTAGGTTAATCTAATTATTAAGTAGTTGATGTTAATAAACAGTAATTAAAAGTTAATCCTAATTAGCCTAAAAGTCTATAGACAGGTGGGACCCACCCTGTCAGGACGCCTGCTGACGTCAGCATGATGTCATGCTGATGTCATCGCAGCACTGTTTCGGATAATGTTAATTTAAATATAAAATAAATTCCAGAAATTAATAAAAAAACTTAGAAAATCATATTAAATAATTCGTAACTTCGATGATGAAAATACTTTATACATGACAAAACTTGCTCAGATTCCGATACGAAACCCGAATACGTCCTCCGTATTCCCGTCAGATGCCCGCAGACAAGAACATTGAACTTTTAGACCGTTTTCAAGTATAATGAATAGTGCCCACTTTAATTAAATAAATCCAAATAAATCCTAAATTAACTAAATCATTAGTTAAACAGTTAGAACACCCCGGCATATTATTTAGGCATGTCATACATATTGTTTGCATTATTGCCGTGAATTTATTGTTTCTCTCCCCTCCTTCTCTCTCGATAGACGCTTGAGACGACGAGATGCTGCACCCGGGTACGACTTCACTACCGACGAGCAGCCCGTTGATGACCCCTCTCTCTTGCCAGAGCAACCAGGCAAGCCCCCCCTGAGCATTCCAGATATCGCCCATTCTATTCTCCTGCTTGCATTAATTTTGCTACTGTTAATGTATGCTCCTTTCTGATGCATAGCCTGCTGTGTGAACCTGTTCATTGCTACCTTACTGCCTATGATAAACTGTTTAGTATAGGTTGGTAGGTGAACCATCAGTGACCCCACCACCTTATCCTTGATGCCCCTGCTTGATCATCGACGACTCGATCAACGTGATCGTCATCGCCAGAGACCGACACCTCACTTCACACCCTCTTAGTGTACGACCTGCATAGTTACTATCAAGTGCCGAGGGTGATACCTCGGAATGCACTCCGATGAATACTCTGCCAGTGTAGCTGTTCGGTCGTGGTCATCGAGGGTGATTCCTCCTTCTCCACTCCGATACGACTCTGTCGTGCAACCCCTCAGTGTGAACTCGAGGGTGATGCCTCATACGTTCACCCTGATGATTTCGTCGAGTGGAATCCACCGAGGGTGATTCCTCGGGTTTCCCCTTGATGTTATGACCACCACGGTTTAATTTGACCCATGTTACAGGTGGGTCCACCCTGGTGGGTACGCCGCTGGGGATCATGATTTCGGGTGTTGCCGGAAGGGCACTCGAGTGGTGACATGGTGGCGGAGCATCAGAGACTCTGTTTGTCTCCGCGTGATACAAATTGAGCCTATTGGATTTGGGTGTGTGATCTGAGTGGGTCGACGGGCCCTATACGCCACTACCACCACGCGGATAATGGTTATGGGACCCTCTGCGAAGTAAGTTTCTCCCGAAAGCTCGGTGACGTCACGATTCACCGTGCGGGTGATTGTGGGATTGGGCTGGATACTTCATTGACGAGTTCAGTGTCGTGCCTGCACCCCGGCCAGTCTCGCAACGGCGAGGGTGCCCAGGGCGATGGCCCGAGACCTCGGGTGCATAGGTTAGTCCGGGTTGCTGACCTCTCTGCCGAGCCAAGGTTAGAGCGTGTTTCGTGTTTGATCTTCCGAGGACGGGCATTACCCAGCAAGTGTGTCCGGCCAGAGTTGATCGAGCGTGTTGGGTAACAGTAGTGCACCCCTGCAGGGAGAATCTTCTATCGATAGCCGGTCCTACGGTAAAGGACGCTCAGTTTGTGTATCCCGATCTACTACTTAAACTGGAATTGGTTATTAGAAGCTTCGGGATCGCTTTCTCGCTTGGGAGTGAGGAAGGATCTTAAGCTGTACTTCAACATGTTTGATAATAAAATGCTATTCTACTCTCTTCTACTGCGCTGCAAGATGATGGCTTGTGAAGATGTTTGAAGATGCTAGTCTTCGATAGGATAGCCTTTCTCTATTCTGGCATTTCTGCAGCCCGTCCACTATACAGCCTTTCTCCATTGATAATGTTGCATATGTAGTATAGATCCTGCCTTGCTGAGTTACTTCGGATGAGTACTCACGGGTGACTTCTCTTTTCCTATAACCCACCTGGTGATACATCAGACGATGGAGTCCAGGAGTCAGATGCCACCACCGGAGCTTACACAGGAGGGTCCGAGGGCTGTAGTACATGGACTACTCGGATGAGCCAGCCGCCGACCAGGTAGGATCGGAGGCTCCCAGGCAGGAGGCCAACGCCTTTCGATCTAGTGTCGCTGTTTGTGCTAGACTTCTTAAGGCAAACTTGTCTAACTAGTCTGTACTCAGATAATATTTGTATGACTAACTTATGTATTGGATCTTCGGATCCTGGTCTATAATATTGAGGACCTCCGTTTAAATTGTGTTAGAGTTGTGTTGTGATATCTTCCGTGAAGTCCTGTGCTTGATCGTACGCTGTTGCGTGTATGATTAGTGTACGATTGAGCCGGGGGCGCCACACTGGTGTTCCCACCATCCTTCTTCAATATCATGACGCACGTCCTAGTTCATCTAGTCGACGATATTGTCATTCTGGGCCCTGTATTTTACACAATAACGTTCCCCTTTGAGAGGTTCATGGGAGTCCTAAAGAAATATGTCCGTAACCGCGCTAGGCCAGAAGGAAGACATCCATGGCCATATAAAACAGAGGATGTCATTGGGTTTTGTGTTGACTTCATTCCTGGCCTTAAGAAGATTGGTCTCCCTCAATGCGGCGGTATAGAGGGGACTGACTGGAAAAGGCCGAAGGAGGGGACCTCATAATATGTAGGGACGGGCCTTCTTGGTCTCAAGCACACTACACAGTTCTACGAACTCTACCTGGTGACCCGTTGTCGATGAACACAAGAACATGCTGCGCTCCAACAACCCGGAGCAGTAGTGACAACTGGATTACATGGAACAACATCAGGACTTTCGGCAGTTGGATGGAAACACGTCTCAGAGGTGACAACAATGTTCTTGATGAGAGCTGTACTCGTTGTCCAGGGGGACCATCTTGACTGTATGACTTACAAAGGATACGAGATAATAGGGAATACATTTTACACGATCGCCCAAGATCAAAGAGCACCAACCAAAAACGCGGTGTCCGCTTGATGCAGCAACCAAGAGAGGAAAGGACACATATATGGTTACATAGTGGACATATGGGAACTTGACTACGTACATGATTTAATGTACCTTTTCAGCAAAGGGTCAAGTCTTGTTTTTCATTTTTTTTGGCGGTACAGGTAGACCCACAGTACGGAATGACAACAGTGGATCTGAACACAATCTTGGGTACACAGACGAACCATTCGTCCTAGCCAATGATGTGGCGCAGGTTTTCTTCTGTGAAGGACATGTCTACCAAACCGAAGAAAAGAAAAAATAAGGAGGAACGGAATACACAATAAGCTCATGAGCCAACAGGCCACATAGTTCTTTCAGGAAAAAGAGGACATCGTGGGATTGGTGGCAAGACGAGACATGTTGAAGATATGAAAAGTTTTCATAAATTCCTCCCTTCAAAGTCAAATGGCTGACCCAAGCACCCTGTTAAACGAGAAGAATATTCATGGTACGGTGTGCAAAAGCAAAGGACACAAGCGAAGAAAAAGTGAAGACTTTCTCTCCACAACTATTATGATGATGCCTTTGATTAGAATATCACTGCAGTTACATGTGAAAAAATGAAATGGCTCTTTTGTAACGACGAGTTTCCGTATGAAACCCTGATACTTCGAAAGAGATTGTCCGTTTTGTACATGAAGTGCATCAGTTTTTGCCGTCACCCTCTCTCCCTTAGCACATGCTATGTGCTTGAAATGATGATACCATGCCAATTTTCACTCTTCAGAGTTCATTTGAAGTGCTTTTTCAATTTCAGGGTCATATAACTCAAAAAAATCAGTAAATGCATGAAATAATGAATGAAGTCAAAAGGGTTGAAATGATGATGTGGCTTTGAATGGTGCATTGAACACACAAAAAGTCTGGAGTTCAAATAAGTTCAGAAAAATGAAATCCCTTGTAACAGACGAGTTTCCGTATGAACCCTGTACTTCGAAAGAGATTGTACGTTTTGTACACGAAGTGCATCCAGTTTTTGTCGTAACCCTCTCAACTTTTTAGCACATGCTATGTGGGTGAAATGATGATACCATGCCAACTTTAACCTTTCAGAGTTCATTTGTAGTGCTTTTCAATTTCAGGGTCAAATGCTCAAAAAAATCAGTAAATGCCTGAAAATAACAAATGATAGTCAGAAGGTTGAAAATGATGTATGGCTTTGAATGGTGCATTTTGAACACATAAAAAGTCTGGAGTAACAATTGTTTTTTGTTTAAGAACAATGAAATTCGTGTAAAAAGAGTTTCCTATTGAAACCTCCGATACTTCTTAAGAGATTATCCGTTTTGTACACGAAGTGCATCCAGTTTTTGCCGTAACCTCACAACTTTTTAGCACATGCTATGTGAGTGAAATGATGATACCATGCCAACTTTCAACCTTTCAGAGTTCATTGTGATGCTTTTCATTTCAAGGTCATATAGCTCAAAAAATCGGTAAATGCATGAAAAAAACAAATGAAGTCAGAAAGGGTTGAAAATTGATGATGTGGCTTTGAATGGTGCATTTTGAACACACAAAAAGTCTGGAGTTCAAATAGTTCAAAAAAAGGAAATCCTTTCCTTTTGTTCAGAATGGACATCCGATGGATCCCTATCATGATAAACATCGAAGTAAGTGCCACTTGTAACAGACGAGTTTCGTTCGAAACCCTGGTACTTGAAAGAGATTGGCCGTCTGTACACGAAGTGCATCCAGTTTTTGCGTAACCCTCTCAAACTTGTAGCACATGCTATGTGGGTGAAATGATGATACCATGTCAACTTTCAACCTTTCAGAGTTCATTTGTAGTGCTTTTCAATTTCAGGGTCATTTAGGGCAAAAAAGAATGAACTAATAGCAAAAAGAATGAACTTAAAATAATCAAACTAAAAATTCTATTATGATCAACTAAAAACCAAAACTAATATTCTTCAATAGGAAAAAGAATCAACTAAAAAGCTTTTATAAAACTCTTAAGCAAAAGGAATCAACTAAAAAGCTTTTATAAACCTCTAGTATTTTTTAACTAAAATTATATAAAATTATGCAACTAAATTATCAAAGTATTTTCTGTTCAAAACATAATGGCAAAAAAAGAATTTTCATAAAGAAATTTTTTGTTAGAAACTTTAATAGCAAACTAAAATAACAAAATCTGTTCTTCATCAAAATAGGCATTTAAAATAACCTAAAATTACCAAATTTAATATAATGATAAAACAAAATAATATTAAATAGGAGGAAAAAGAATCACTCAAAAATCTATTTTTATAGTAAAGTTATTCACAAACTAGTGATTCACACAAATTTAAAAGAATTCAAATTTAAACTATTCAAATTTGAAAATTAATGGCACTAACAGAAAGTCTATAATTTTTGTGACCTAACAGCAAAAAGAATCACTGGAAAACTGCAAAAAAATTAAATAAAGCAAAAAAATAAAGCAAAACAGAAAACAGAAAAAATGCCACCTACTGGGCCACCACGGCCTGAATACGACTAGAAACCCAGCTAGTTGGGCCAGGATTCAGGCCCGCAGAAGGCCCAGCAGGCCCACAGGCATAGCAGTGTCAGATTAGGCCCATAGGCCTGCAGTTCAGAGGAGTTCAATAGCGATGAGGCAGTCGAGCTTATAAACCGGTGCGGGGCGCTCTCAACTAGCGAGGTGGGACTAAACTCCCACCATCACGCCGTTGTGCAAGCCCATTGCTCCCGGTTGGTGCCACGAACCGGGACCAATGCTCACCTTTGGTCCCGGTTCGTGGCACCAACCGGGACCAATGCTCTGGCTATATAAGGTAGCACTTAGAAATTTTTGTTCCCAGTTCATCTTCCCCCCCGACGCCGCGCCGAATAGCACGACGCCGCCAGGCTGCCGGACCGCGCCCTCGCCCTCGCCGACGCGCTCTCCTCCCTGAGCCCTAGCCGACACGCCCTCGCCCGCGCCCTCGCCCGGCCGCACGCGCCCCTGTGCCCCGGCCCGCCCCCGTCGTCGCCGTCACGGTCGCCGTCGTTATCACCGACCACGCGCCCCTGCCCCCGCCGGCCTGCTGCCCCGTCCTCGAGCACGCCCGGCCGCGCGCGCCCCTGCCCTGGACCGCCCCCACCGTGTGAGTCGCCGCCCCGGCTCTGTGTTTTTTTTATATATGTTGATATTTTTTATATGATGAAAATTGTTTTGTTCATATATAATGTATATATATGTATGTGGCTATGTATGTATGGATGTTCATAAAATTGTTTTGTTCATATATGTATTAATTGTTTTGTTCATAGCATTTTTTTTATATGATGAATTTTTTTTTCATAGCATTTATCATAGCCATATATATGTATGTGGTTATATGTATGTATATATGGATGTTCATAGAATTTTTTTTATATGTAGGTGGGCCATAGATGTATATGTGTTGTCTATATAGCCCCTCCCCGATAACTTCGACATGAAGGGGGGGGGGGTCGATATACCCCTCGCCGATAACATTTTTTTATATGATGATTTTTTTTCATAGCCATATATATGTATGTGGCTATATGTATGTCGTTGTCGATATAGCCCCTCCCCGATAACTTCGACATGAGGGGGGGAGGAGGGTCGATATACCCCCTTCCCGATAACAATTTTTTTCTAAGTTACTAAGGTAAAATGTTCACCCCCCTCTCGATATACCGGGCGACCAACTCTCGAGGCCACCCAAACTCTAGAAAAAAAAGCGTTGTCGATCTCCTACCCCCTCCCGCCCCTACACGACAAACTCTCAAGGCCACCCAAACCACTAGAAGATAACTCCGGTAACTTCGACATGAGGGGGGGACGTCGATCAACCCCCTCTCGCCCGAACAAGTCTATGTATCATTTTATATCGCGGTGGACATATATCAAAGTTTGATCATATGTCAAAGTTTGAATTTTGACATATGCAACATTTGATCATATGTCAAAGTTTGAATTTTGACATATGCAACATTTGATCATATGTCAAAGTTTGATCATATGTCAAATTTTGAATTTTGACATATATAGATTTATCAAGAATGCCCCCATTATGGATGTGCACAAGTTGATCCAATTTTTTTTCGATCTCATATATATATATATTCTTCTATATGTCATGTTGTCTGTCAAAGTATTGAAGAAATCCATGGCTTCATCATTAGCCGGAAGTAACATCATTAGCCGGAGTTCTGGATAGAATAATTCGCTTTTTGGTACGAATTTCAGCAAAGGCCTTCCAAATAGCGATATTCGGAAGGCTCTTGCTGAACTTCGTACCAAAAAACTAATTATCCTATCCGGGACTCTGTTCCAAAATAATTTTGGAGAGCTTCATACAATCATGCACCTGTTACTTCCGGCTAATGATGAAGCCATGGTTTTCTTGAATCCTTTGACACTAGACAACGTGACATATAGAAGGGTAGATGAGATCAGGAAAAATAGGGACCATTTTCTGCACATCCATAATGGCGTCATTTTGTTAAATCCCTTGTCGGTCCGGACGTCGGACATTCATGAGAGAGGCGGTCCGGCCCAAACCCTAGAAGCATTGTCGAGGGCCACCCCAAACCGTATTAGCGTCGAGCTAGCTAGGTCTACGTTTGCCACTAATATATCCATCTCTCATGTTTGTATATTAATTGCCATGTTGTAATATTTGCAGAAACTATGGATCATCAAAGAGACTTCGAAGAAGAAGAGTTGTTGGGGGACATCATCCGCGGAGTAGGTGATGTCATGTCGTATCTCAACGACACCGATGGTCTGGAAGGAGAGGGTGAAGCAGGCTCCGGTGATCGAACAATGGAGGTGGAAGGACATGATCATGATGGCTCCGGTGACCGGATGCCGGTGGAAGAAGGAGACCGTGATGACGGCTCCGGTGACCGAACGGAGGAAGGAGCTGTTGCAAAGTCCGGCGAGGTATATATATTAATTAAGCCTATGTTGACTAGCTAATTGGTGCATTAATTGTTTTGGTATGTACACATGTTAACTCTCTTCTTTCTTCTTTTCTAGCCCTCCGGATCGAGCCAAACTTCGGTAATGAGACGAGGCCCGAAGAAAAGGTTGCGCCAGGATGAAAGGTTCACGATCACAGCAATCAAGGGCGATGGCCAACCGATTGAACCCAGCCAGACCAAGGAAGCATTTTCTGCTCAGTGCGGGGTTCTTGTTAGGGACATGATCCCGATCAGTATCCACCAATAGAATCAGCCTAAGAAGGAAGACCCTCAAGTGTCTTATGTCAACGATAGACCGAAGATGATCTTTGGACCGCGCTGAAGGCAAATTTCACCCTACCGCCAGATGAGGATCCGGATAAGCCAGTTATAGAGCCATTGGTCAAGGCTCATGCTCTCAAAAGATGGCAGATCTATTCAGGAGGTGGAAGAATGAGTTGAAATCAATGTTTGTCGACAAAGGGAAGACTCCAGAATTCACCGGTCGATTTGAGAAGATAAGAGATCACTGGCCCGCATTTGTGGCCTACAAGACATCGGAGAAGAGTAAGAAGATCTCAGCGATAAACAAGTTAAATGCTGCAAAGAAGGAGCATCACCATCGCACGCGGTCAGGTGGCTACCTCAAAGCCCGGCCATTGTGGGACAAGGCTGAGAATGACCTGCTTGATAAAGGGGTCGAACCAGAGACATTGCACTGGCCAGACCGTTCAAGGACTTGGTTCTTCGGGGTTGGGGGAACCTTGGACCCTGAAACAGGGCAGTGTGTTTGCACGGACAAGCAACTTGAAATATCGGTCAAGAAGCTTCAGAAGTATATCGCCGCAGCGTAGCAAGGGACGTTCGTTCCCGACAGAGAGAACGACGAGCTCACACAGGCCCTCGGGAATCCTGAGCACCAGGGACGAACACGAGGCACGGCAGGCTCCGTTGCATGGAAGGTTGGGTTTCCCAGCGCAGGCAGTTACAAAACCCAGGAGAGGAAGAGGAAACAGGAGCTGAGCGAAATGCAGAAGCTGAATGAAATGGTACGAAAGCTAGAGGAACAAGCAGTTGACAGCCAGCAACCTGCCAGAGCTACCCCAGAAGCTACCCCGCCATCTCAGCGGAGAAGCAGCATGGCTTCCACCGAGCTCCTTCAGCAGCCTTACTTCACGGCTCCTAGCTACCCCGTGGATGCTATCACGGAGGCTCAACATTGCCACCTTATGGCAAAGTCAAGGCGGTTGTCGGTTCTATTGCACCTCCTGAACCCGACGCAACTTTTCACTGCCGTCCGATTCCAGAAGGCTATGCTGTTGTGATGGTGGATGAAATAACGGAGGGATTTGAGGAGCTCGAGCTTGACCACCCTACCGGTGAAGGAGAGACTCAGCTATGTCTTTCTCTGAAGACTCCATGTCTATGGCGGAAGGAGCTCATCAAGCTTCCGAACTAGACGCCTCCGCCTCGTCCTCCTCCTCCGGTGAGTCAGGGCACTCCGCCTCCTCCTCCTCCTCCTCCAGCGAGTGATCAGGGCACTCTGCCTCCTTCTCCGGTTGCTCCGGCGCGTGAGGCCACTCCACCTCCTCCTTCGCCTCCTCCGGCGCGTCCGAGCAGTCTGCCTCCTCCTCCGACTCGTCAGCAATGGTGGAAGACAGACGCCGCCGCTCCGGCTCCTCCGGCGCGTCGGAGCACTCCGCCTCCTTCTCCGCCTCGTAAGCAACGACGGAAGAGAGACGCCGCTGCTCTGGCGGCTAGCAGTACAAGCAGAGGCGGGAGGCAATTTAGATACGATCCATCTCTCAAGCCTCTGGAAAAGTTACCATATGTGAGGACCGACAAGGAAAACAAGGACATCTCTCGTGCCAAAGTGAGGGACTTTTTTGCAAAGAAACCATCACCTTCGAAGGAGACGATAGATCCGGTGAAAGCGAAGCGCACTCTCGATGCCCTGAAGCGACCACCACCGTCTCCGCCACAAACCAACTATGAGTGCATTATTGAAAGGACATATCAGGAAGCAGAGCAGTCGGGAAGTACTTGTAGTGATTGAAGGTTAGCAGAACGAAGAAGTGGGAAAAAATTGCCCAGCTTGGCGAACAAGTGAACCAATCGGCCCCCCCGCTCAAGGTGTCTAGCGATATCGTCGCTAATCATCCGGGGATGGTGCCCGGTACCAATCCTACAGATTACTTACCCGACAATGCACATTTTGATACAATGGAGGTGGACGAACACAAATACCTGCACGGGAAGCCTCTCGTCAAACCTGGTCATCCTCCTCTAACAACGATGATGCGAAGATTCCATGAGTGGTACATGGACACCTGCAGCGAGTCTGGGAAGGATACTTTGACGCTGAGAGTTAAAGAGGAGCACGACCTCGTTGGAATTGATCTGTTATCTGTTCCATTTGAGGAGTTCTTCCAGTTTTTCATTCAAAAGGCCCTCGATAAAATAATCGTCACTTGCTACTGTCTATAAGTACTACTTCTGTAATTAAGTCTATATATAGCTCAGCTCTTTCATTGCATGTATATATAATTATCCTCACTATATTATGCAGATTGAAGATCGTCGAATGCAGAAAAGCACAAATCTATGATATTGGGTTCATTAACACAAATCTCATAGATGAATTGATGGTTAAATATAATGCCAAAGAAACCGAGGCCAACTTGCTACAATCGTTGCTTCGAAATCAAAACAAAGATAAAAGACTCTTTCCTTACAACTTCAAGTGTTACTGTCTTGTGCAAATTCGATTTCCCTTATTACTCGAGGTTATAGTAATGTAATTGATGAGTTATGCATGCGTGCGCAGCTTCCACTTTATTCTCCTAGAGATTAAGCTTGAGCAGGGACTAGTAACGGTCTTAGACTCGAGACGAAAAGATCCCAAGGAGTATGCGGCCATGACTAAAATGCTCGAGAAGTAAGTTCGATCGATCGTTATCGCACCATATTGGCAACTTTGTTCATTTCCTGATATCAAGTAATTGTTTTCTTTGTCTGGCAGGGTTTGGAAAGAGTTCACCGCAGAAGCTCCGGGACTGCCGGGGGAGCTGCGATTTACACACCCGAAAGTAAGTACTACTAGCTAGTTCCACGCATCTCCCATTGATTCTAGCTAGTTTCATCAATACCATTTAGCATGCTTGCTTATCAGTTTGATTGACCTCTATTTCTTGTAAAGTGGTTGTGGCAGGAAGGCGGGAATGATTTTTGTGGATACTATGTTTGCGAGTTCATCCGCCACACAACCTGTGAACGGGGCTACTCTAAAAAACAATATGAAGTGCGTAAGCAATAATATTCACAATTTTATTTTATTACCATCATTTGTGTTGAGTTTCATTCATATATATGTATTGACCCCCTTCTTCAAATTAGATGTGGAAGATGCGGGATGAACTCCTACCACAAGATCGCATACGAGCAATTCAAGAGGAATTGGCGGGATTTTTTCTTGACCACGTCATAAATAAAACCGGAGAATACCATGTGGAACTTGACATCAGATGTTAGAGATTGTAAGAGATCTTATATTTTATATATGTAGCGAGTAGCGTCGGATAGATATATGAAAACTTGTTGTTCGACCAATCTCTCGGAGAAGGAGAGGTCGATCACTTCTCTCTGTATATATTCATGACGATCTTGTGTACTTAATGGTTTCTTTCATTTGCTTACTAGCTAGCGTGTCGAGTCCTCTCTATACGTATAGTACATAGCGTCGACCAAGCACGGAGATAAGAGAGGACACTTTTCTCTATTAGCTAGCTAACACAATATATGAAACCCCTAAATTAACCCTACAAAACCCCCAAACCCCCCCCCCCTTTCAAAAAAAAAAAACAAAAACCCCAGCCTCAGAACTGCTGACGCGTGGATGCTTTTTGGTCCCTGTTGGTGCTACCAACCGGGACAAAAGGCCCTCCTGCCTGGGCAAGCCGCAGCGGCCACGTGGAGCCCCATCTGTCCCGGTTCATAGGCAATCTGGGAATAAAGGTATTGGGCTTTAGTCCCGACCCTTTAGTCCCGGTTCCAGAACCGGGACAAATGGGCCTCTGGAACCGGAACAAATGGGCCTTTTTCTACTAGTGAAGGTTAATACTAATTCCACTATTCATTTGTTCTTAGATTTTGTTTTTGCAAAAGTTCAAATTTTATATGCTTGTTCTTGCATATTTTTAAAAAGCGTAATTTTTATGTATATTTCATGCAAATTTTGTCAGTGCTTATTATTGCATATTTTTAAAAAGCGTAAATGGTAATATCAATGCCACTAATTCATTCTTCTTCAGGAACTTTAAGTCTTTCTTTTTTGACCATTTTTGCTTTTTTATTTCTGTTTTATTTTTCTATGCGTTTTTATTTTTCCTTTTGTTTCCTTTATTTGTTATTTTTGTTTTTGTGGGTTTTTGGCTAAGTGTAACTATGTATAAACAAATACTATATAATATGTGCCAAAATTTCATGTTTATATGATTATTGTTTCATATTATGATAAAGTGCAATTTCGGAGCAAAGTTGTCTGCAAGTTGATGATGTCTGTAACACCCCCTGTATTAAGCTACAGTGATCAACCTTTTGATGAGGCCATGTCATCATGATTAATAGTGCATAATCATCATTAGCATCATATTGCATTTCAACTCCTAAGTCAAATTCAAATTTAAATGAAAGTGGAATATAAAAGTTGTCCAACATAGAAACTAAAATGTCAGATAAATAACAAATATTCCAGAGGCTATTCTAAAATTGAAACCAACATCATTGGAATTGGATAAGTGACTCGAACAACCTCAAACAGTGGATAAAGATAATATTTAATAACCATTTATTAAATCTGAAATAAATATGGAATTATGTTTTGTCCAAACTAATTTTAGGTGTTAAGGAATAATGCACTGGTATTTATGAAATAGGTCACACTTTTTACAAAAACCATTTTGAGGCCTAGCTATTTACTAGATTGAGAAAGGAGAATAAAGAAAAGGAAAAAGAAACAGAAAAGGAAAGACCCCCCTCTCCCTGGGCCGAATGGCCCAGCTAGCCACAGGCCGGCCCAGCTGCGGCCCACCCCCACTCCCCTTATCCACTCACCCCCAACCCTATCCACTCCCACCGACACCCCCTCGCTCACTCCTCCCCCCCCTCCCGATCCAGAAACTGGATCGGGCCGACGCCGCCGACGTCGCCCGTCGCCGTTGGACGCCACTCGCCGGAGGCTCGCCCCACCGCCGGTCTGCTTCCCCTGGCGCCGTCCGGCACAGCCTCCCCTCCCGCCGACGACCTCGTCCCCGAACGTGCCCTCGTCGGGCCCGAGCCCAGCGCGTGCCCCCGACGCGCCCGCCCGACCGCCCCGTTCCGCCTCGTCTCCGACGCCGTCGCGGACCCCGTCGCCCTTGGGACCTCGAGCCTCGCCGGACTCCACGACGCCGGCCTCCCCGTCGACCCGTCGTCTCCGGCCTCCCACCGAGCCCTCCTCGCGCTCGACGCGACGCCCCGCGCCGACCCGTCGCCGACCCCCCTCCAGAGCTCGAGCCCGCTGCCCGTCCTGCAAATCTCGGTGAGGCCCCAGGCTCCCCCTCCCCTGCCCGTGCACGCGCAACGCCGCCGCCCGCATCCACGCTCACCCGCGCCTCGAAACGAAAGAAGATAAAGAGAAGAACCAGTAAGGCAACCGAGTGCAAGACCGAGGCAGGAAAACGCGTCGCTGCGCGCCGCGCCCGTCGCCCGCGCCCGTGGCCTGGGCCACTGCCCGATGGGCCCCGCCACCCCCCTGTGCCACTGGCCCGTGGGGCCGAACCCCCCTGTGCCACTGCCAAACGGGCCCACGGCCCAGAACAAAAAAAAAAGAAAAAGAAAAATAATATAGAAAATAAAAGAAAAATAAATAAATAATTAATTAGATAAATTAATTAGTTAATTAATTAGTTAATTAATCCTGATTAGGTTAATCTAATTAACTAATTAGTGTTAATTAAACAGTAATTAGTAATTAACTTCCTGCAACTGGCACTTCCAGGAACTGCATTCAGAACCAGAACCAACTGGCACTTCCTGCAACTGGCCGTAGGAACAATCAGCCTCGCAACAACAATGCCAAGTCTTATGGGCGTATTCAGGCCAACCACACCGATTTCAATGAAGCTCAGGACCAGCCTGCCACCGTGATGGGTACTCTCCTTGTTAATTCAGTACCAGCTTCTGTTTTATTTGATTCGGGAGCATCGCATTCATTCATGTCCGAAGAATTTGCATACAAACACGACATTAAATGTGAGGTCATGAAAATTGCAATAGTAATACACACCCCCGCGGGTCAATGTCAAACCTCCATGGGTAGCAACGACGTCACCGTTGAAATTGAAGGGCTGGAGTTTCACGCCTCCCCTTTCATACTAAAGTCTTGTAGTATCGACCTCATTCTCGGAATGGATTGGTTGAAAGCGCATACTGCTTCTATAGTTTGCGCCACAAAGATCGTCCATCTTCTACACCCTTCTGATGAAATAATAAGCTGCCAGGCTCAAATCATCCAAAATGCCGAGGTGAGGCTTTATGCCTTGAATGCGTTAAACGCATCACCACTTGAAGGCATCGAGAACATTCCAGTTGTTCGCGAATTCCAAGGTGATTTCCCAGAAGAACTCCCAGGGATACCCCCTGCTCGAGCTGTCGAATTTGTCATCGACTTGAAACCAGGCACCACTCCTATCGCCAAGCGACCCTACAAGATGCCGCCGCATGAACTCCTTGAACTTAAGGAGGAAATCGACGCTTCACTTCGTAAGGGTTTCATTCGCCCAAGTTCCTCTGCTTGGGGAGCACCTTCTCTCTTTGTCAGGAAGAAGGATGGATCAAACCGATTGGTCCAAGATTACCGTCCTATCAACCAAGCAACTATCCAGAACAAATATCCCCTTCCTCGGATAAACGATCTGTATGATCAACTGGCGGGTTCATCAGTGTTCTCTAAAGTCGACTTAAGGTTGGGTTACCACCAGATCCGTGTTCATGAAGAGGATATCCCAAAGACCGCCTTCGTTACTCGATATGGCTCATACGAGTACACTGTCATGTCATTCGGCTTAACCAATGCTCCCGCCACATTCTCCCGCCTGATGAATTATATATTCATGGAATACCTTGACAAGTTCGTCGTGGTTTACCTGGATGATATCCTAGTATACTCCAAGAACAAAGAGGAACATGCTGAACATCTTCGACTTGTTCTGGAAAAACTTCGAGAGCATCAACTATATGCTAAGTTTTCCAAGTGTGAATTCTGGCTTCCCGAAGTAACATACCTTGGGCATGTCATCTCCAAGGATGGTATTGCCGTCAACCCCGAGCGAGTTCAGGCTATTCTTGATTGGGCTCCTCCAAAGAACGTCAAGCAAGTTCGAAGTTTTCTCGGACTCGCCAGCTATTGCCGTCGATTTGTCGAGAACTTCTCCAAGATCGCCAAGCCCCTGACTAACCTGCTTCATAAAGGCGTCAAGTTCGATTGGACGGAAAAGTGTCAGGAAAGTTTCCAGACGCTCAAAGACAAGCTGACTTCTGCCCCAGTGCTTGCCCCTCCAGATTCCCAGAAGGATTTTGTCATCTATTGTGATGCATCCCGTCAAGGATTAGGCGGTGTCCTAATGCAAGACCGCAGAGTAATTGCTTATGCTTCGCGTCAATTGCGTCCGCACGAAGAGAATTACCCAGTACATGACCTCGAGCTTGCTGCCTTCATCCATGCACTAAAACAGTGGCGACATTACCTTCTCGGTAGTCGTTGCGAGATCTACACCGATCATCAAAGTCTGAAGTATCTGTTCACTCAGCCAGACCTGAACCTCTGTCAACAGAGATGGATGGAGACCGTAGCGGATTTTAACTTGGGTATTTCTTATACCCCTGGCAAGGCTAATGTAATGGCCGATGCCTTGAGCCGCAAGTCTTATTGCAGTCACCTCCAGTTTCACGAAGTTCAACCTTCGCTTATTGAAGAATTCAGAAAGCTGAATCTCCACATTGTTCCTCCTGGAGCACTCGCTCCCCCTCCTAAAGGTTCCTACAAAATGAACCTCCACGTTGTTTCCCAGGGTTCTCTTAATACCCTGGTTGCTAAACCAGATCTCGTGGACAGCATCAAGACGCTGCAGGGTTATGACTCTCAAGCCCACAAGATTAAGCGCTATCTCGCTGAAGGAAGGCCTTCGTTCTTCACTATTGATGATACCGGCACCTTGTTCTTTAAAAGTCGTCTAGTGGTCCCCTCTAAAGGTAACCTGGGTATGACTCAGGAGG
Organism: Thinopyrum elongatum; assembly: GCA_011799875.1. Classification (NCBI taxonomy): domain Eukaryota; kingdom Viridiplantae; phylum Streptophyta; class Magnoliopsida; order Poales; family Poaceae; genus Thinopyrum; species Thinopyrum elongatum. The sequence goes on along the minus strand of CM022298.1, from coordinate 42,446,530 downwards.
TCATGCAAGAAGCTCACGACACTCCGTTGTCTATTCATCCCGGCAGTACCAAGATGTACCAAGACATCCGTCAAAGATTCTGGTGGTCAAACATGAAGCAAGACATTGCTCGCTATGTTGCTGAATGTGATGTTTGCCGTCGCGTCAAAGCAGAACATCAAAGGCCCGCCGGAACTCTGCAACCAATTGCTGTTCCTGAATGGAAATGGGACCATGTTGAAATGGACTTTATCACTGGGTTTCCCAAATCACAGAAAGGTAATGATGCTATTCTTGTCGTCATTGACTGACTTTCCAAAGTTGCACATTTTCTAGCCGTCAAAGAGACGATCACTGCTAGTCAGCTCGCAACTCTCTACATGTCCAGAATTGTTTCACTTCACGGTATTCCACTGGTTATCAGTTCAGACCGTGGCAGCTTATTCACTTCAAGATTCTGGGCAAGTTTCCAAGAAGCTATGGGAACTCATCTGTCCTTCAGCACCGCTTTTCACCCTCAGTCTCAAGGACAAGTTGAACGAGTCAACCAAGTTCTCGAAGACATGCTTCGAGCTTGTGTCATATCCTTCGGAAGGAAATGGGAAGAATCTCTCCCATATGCCGAATTCTCTTACAATAACAGCTATCAAGCCAGTCTGAAGATGGCCCCCTTCGAAGTATTGTACGGACGAAAGTGCCGAACCCCTCTGAATTGGTCAGAAACTGGGGAACGTCCACTCTTCGGTCCGGATATTATCCAACTTGCCGAAGATCAAGTTCGCGTTGTCCGCGAGCATTTGAAGACTGCTCAGTCACGTCAAAAGAGTCAGTATGACCGCAAACACAAAGATATGGTCTATCAACCTGGCGAAAAGGCTTATCTTCGAGTCACACCGATGAAAGGTAACACACCGATTCGGGATCAAGGGCAAGCTAGCTCCTCGCTATATTGGTCCTTTCACTGTTCTTGAAAGGCGTGGTAGAGTGGCATATCAGTTGGAACTTCCACCGAACCTTTCTCAGGTTCACGATGTGTTCCACGTATCACAACTCCGCCGCTGCTTCAAAGACCCTATCCGCGGAGTAGATCACGAATTGCTTGAACTGCAACAAGACCTCTCTTATAAAGAGCATCCGGTCCGCATTCTCGATCAAGCCGAGCGTCGCACACGCCAGAAGGTTATCAAGTTCCTCAAGGTTCAGTGGACAAACCATTCTGAGGATGAAGCCACTTGGGAACGCGAGGATCGTCTTCGCGATGAATACCCCGCTTTGTTTCTTTCTACCTCCTAAATCTCGGGACGAGATTTCTTGTAGTGGAGGAGATTTGTAACACCCCCTGTATTAAGCTACAGTGATCACCCTTTTGATGAGGCCATGTCATCATGATTAATAGTGCATAATCATCATTAGCATCATATTGCATTTCAACTCCTAAGTCAAATTCAAATTTAAATGAAAGTGGAATATAAAAGTTGTCCAACATAGAAACTAAAATGTCAGATAAATAACAAATATTCCAGAGGCTATTCTAAAATTGAAACCAACATCATTGGAATTGGATAAGTGACTCGAACAACCTCAAACAGTGGATAAAGATAATATTTAATAACCATTTATTAAATCTGAAATAAATATGGAATTATGTTTTGTCCAAACTAATTTTAGGTGTTAAGGAATAATGCACTGGTATTTATGGAATTAAAAGATCTAATACCCACCAGTTGGCGAGCTGAGGCCCGCTATAGCCACACAGCCAAGTTAGTAAAACGGGTTTTCTTTGTCTAGACTCACTTCGGCCAGGATTGGAAGGGCGATTCCTACAGGCAGTCGGCTCTGATACCAACTTGTGACGCCCCCTTCAACTCGTACACTAATCATGCACGCAAACGTGTACGTACTCAAGATCAGGGACTACACGGAAGATATCACAACACAACTCTAAACATAAAATAAGTCATACAAGCACATCATATACAAGCCAGGGGCCACGAGGGCTCGAATACAAATGCCGATCATAGACGAGTCGCGGAAGCAACAATATCTGAGTACAGACAATAGGTATAAACAAGGTGCCATAAGATGGTAGCTACAAACAGGGATACAACAGATCGAACAGGCGCAGGGCCTCCTGCCTGGGATCCTCCTAACTACTCCTGGTCGTCGGCGTCCTGGACGTAGTAGTAGGCTCCGCCCTGGTGGTAGTATCGTCGAAGGTGGGCGTCTGGACTCCTGGGCTCCAGCATTCTGGTTGCGACAACAGCAAGAAGGGAAAGGGGGAAAGGAGGGGGAAAGCAACCTGAGTACTCATCCAAGTACTCGCAAGCAAGGATCTATCCTACATATGCATGGATATGTAGTGTAAAGAGGCAATATCGGTGGACTGAACTGCAGAATGCCAGAATAAGAGGGGGATAGCTAGTCCTGTCGAAGACTACGCTTCTGGCAGCCTCCATCTTGGAGCAATAGAAGGAAGTTAGTTGAAGTTAACCAAGCAACAACGTATAAGCATAATCCTACCCTCGTCATCCTTCTCGCCACCATGCAGAGAGGACCACCGGGTTATAACTGTCACTGTAAGGGTGTGTTTATTAAGTATCCATTTCTAGTTGTCATGAGGTCGGAATACAACCCGGGTCGTCCTTTACCGAGGGACACGGCTATTCGAATAGATAAACTTCCCTGCAGGGGTGCACCACATATCATTCCCCAACACGCTCGATCCCCTTTGGCCGACCACACTTTCCTGGTCATGCCGGCCTCGGAAGATCCACACGTCGCACCCCACCTAGGCTCAACAGAGAGGTCAGCACGCCGGACTAATCCTAGGCACTCGGGGTCTGGCCACTCCCCATGTCGCTCCTGCACGTTGCGTACCGGCCCAGGCAGACCTAGCAAACCCACACGATCACGGCGTTACGTTATCGCGTCCAACACGGCGCCGCCGCTCAGTCGCTGACGTCAAGAAGCTTCAGCTGATACCACGACACCACAGACTGCAGACGCCGATACCTACTACTCCCGCGTAGTTGGTTAGTGCGTATATGGCCATGGCCAGACTCAGATCAAATATCCAATCTCGTTAAACGTGTTATTATGAGATCACCCGCGGACGACGACCAGGGCCAGGCCCACCTCTCCTAGGTGTTCACAACCTCCCTGCCGCTAAAACCACACAAGAGTCACTTAGGGGGCCTCGAGGAGGCCAATCTTTCAGCCCCCATTCGTGAATCATCACTGCGGTGCTCCTCGAGCCACGCACCGACGACTTTAGTATCCATCTGATGTCACATGTAATAAGTAGTATACATATCCGCAATCGCCACCCGTGGCGAGCACGGCCCAATAATGTTGCATAGCAGACAGACGAGAATTAGGGCCACTGATGACAAACTAGCATCCTACACTAGGATTTAGGATTGCAGGTAAGGTATCAACAACAGTAGCAACAATGACAGGCTATGCACAGAATAGGATTAAAACCAAAGCAGTAACAGGCTACACACTCTAATGCAAGCAGTATAGAGAAGAATAGGCGATATTGTGATCAAGGGGGGGCTTGCCTGGTTTCTGGCAAGTAGGGCGTCAACAACGTAGTCGGTCGGGGCACCAGCAGCTGCGTCGGTCTCGTAGTCTACCGAAGAGAAGGGGGGAAGACAAGTAAACACACGGCAATGATGCAACAGATGCAGGACATGTCTAAACGCAGGGCCAGGGTGATATACAGCCTAACTAAGCGTATTAGTTATTTAGGAATTTATTCGATGATTTATTAATTAGGGTGTGGACACTATTCATTTATCGAAATCGGTCTAATTGTTCAACGTTCTCATAGTTGCGGCGTCTGACGGAATCAGAGGGCGTATCCGGGTTCGTATCGTCGTTCTGAGCAAGTTTCATGTATAAAATATTTTCATCGGAGTTAGGTGTTATTTAATATGATTTTCTAAAGTTTTTATTATATCTGAAATTTAATTAATTATTTAATTCAACATTATCCGAAACAGTGCTGATGATGACACATCGCACCTGACTCATCTGACAGTCAGCGGTTAATTAAGTTAATTCTAATTACTGTTTAATTAACCTAATTTAGTTAATTAGATTAACCTAATCAGGATTAATTAACTAATTAATTAACTAATTAATTTTATCTAATATATTATTATTTATTTTTATTTTTGCTTTTTTTTTATTTTCTATATAATTTTTTTTTTTTTGTGTCTGGCCGTGGCCCGTTTGGCAGTGGCACAGGGGGGTTCGGCCCCACGGGCAGTGGCACAGGGGGTGGCGGGGCCCATCGGACAGGGGGCCCAGGCCACGGGCGCGGGCGAGCGGGCGCGGCGCGCACGCGCGTGTGCGAGGCCGCGTCAGGCCGGTCGCGCGGGCCGACGGGTCGGCGGGCTGTCGGCGGCGGGGAGGGCGAGTCGGTGAGCGTGGATGCGGGCGGCGCGCGTGCGCCAGGGGCAGGGGGAGGGGAGGCCTGGGGCCTCACCGAGATTTGCAGGACGGGGCCGCGGGCTCGAGCTCGTGCGGGGGGGTCGGCGGACGGGGTCGAGGCGGGGCGTCGCGTCGAGCGCGAGGAGGGCTCGGGGTGGGAGGCCGGAGACGACGGGTCGACGGGGAGGCCGGCGTCGTGGAGTCCGGCGAGGTCGCGATCAAGGGCGACGCGGTCCGCGACGGCGTCGGAGACGAGGCGGAGACGGTGCGGTGGGACGCGTCGGGGCAGCGCGCTGGGCTCGGGCCCGGCGAGGGCACGTCGGGGACGAGGTCGGCGGGGAGGGAGATGAGGTGCGGCGGACGGCGCCGGAGGAAGCAGACCGGCGGGGGGGGAGCGCTCCGGCGAGGTGGCGTCCACGGCGACGGCGACGTCGGCGGCGTCGGCCCGATCCAGTTTCTGGATCAGGAGGGGGGGAGGATGTAGCGAGGGGGTGTCGTGGGAGTGGATAGGGTTGGGGTGAGTGGATAAGGGAGTGGGGGTGGGCCGCAGCTGGGCCGCCTGTGTCTAGCTGGGCCATTCGGCCCAGAGAGGGCCGTCTTTCCCACCCCCCACGCCCTTCACGTGTCGTTTGGCCTGGACCCCCCTGTGCCACTGCCAAACGGGCCCACCCAGAACACACAAAAAACAAAAAAAATAATATAGAAAATACAAACAAAAAAAATACAAATAAATATTAATTAATTAATAAATTAATTAGTTAATTATTAGTTAATTAATCCTGATTAGTTAATCTAATTAACTAATTAGTGTTAATTAAACAGTAATTAGTAATCTTAATCTTATTAAAACCCCGC
>CM022298.1:41528154-41716898 GCA_011799875.1 Thinopyrum elongatum | reverse complement strand
CGTCCCCGCCCCGCGCCGCCGCCGTCTGCGCCCGCCCCGTGCCACCGCCGTCCGCGCCCGCACCGGCCCGCCCCGTGCTGTCCCGCACGGGCTGACTCGACGCCGACCGCATGGCCACGGGTCCGCCGCCCCCTTCCCGGCCGGTTAGAGCAGCCGGGCCTCCCTATGCTGCTGCTCATCACCGGCCCCCCAACCGCCGGCGCCCCCCTCCTCCGACCCGACCAGCCGGCCCTCTACGTGAGCTTTTTCTTTCTTTCTTTTTTTAGTGTTTTGCTACTGTTTTTAGGTGGATGAATGCATAGATGATGGAATGTATGTCATATTTGTTAGATGTAGTTAGTTTCCAAAATATTGATCAATGGATGTTATTAGCAATATGAGTTTTTTTTTTTCAAGTTTGAAGTGTCAATGTTGTTTTGTGATGTGATTATATACTTTCTGCACGGTGGTATTTTGATCATGAGGGTGTTGCTACAAAACAATGATGAAATATTTTTTGACACTTAATGGTCTTGCTAAAAAATACTTATTTGAGAAAAATGGTGATGTTCATAACTTGTTCATACGGATTTTTTTTAGATGATGATGATGATTGTTAGATGAGGAGAGATAATGATGATTTTTTATGCTTCGATGATTTTGAGATGATGATGATGATAGATGATAGATGATTGTTAGATGATGATTGTTAGATGATGATGCTTGATGATAGATGATGATGTTTTTTTTATGCTTCGATGATTTTGAGATGATGATGATGATGATTGTGATGTTCTATGAGTTGTGATGTTCTAAATTTTTGTCGCGATGGAATTTGCAGGCTTTGTGGTGTCGCGTTTCATCGGAGTGACCGTCGTCCGACGCGTTGGTCCCTGAGCATCCCTCTACTGTTCGACTACTTCCCCTACAGCCGAGGGTGAGCTACAAATCCATCTCCTCCTCCATCTTTTTCATGTCACTAGATTTTCTTTTCTCGTCAAGTTGCGTAACCTAGGCATCTCCCGTCCGAAAGGGTTGCATCAATAAATATGCATTCAATTGCATATTTATCACCGCAGCTCTTTCGGATTGTCCAGAGTTTTCCACGGATAACCCGAGGATGTGTAGATTGGGTACGTTCTCCGTATTCTACCCCGTTCTGAGACAGGATTTCGGCGGCGCCTCCCCATTGTTCTCGGGAGCACATTCTCTCGGCTATTTGCCGAGACGTGTATCCGGAGAACAGCGGGGAGGTGCTGCCGAAATTTTGTCTCGGAATGGGGTAAAATGGAGAACGTACTCAATCTACACATCCTCGGGTGGGATTAGGACCCATCTTTACCTATTAGAGATGTAGGTGGATTCAACGCGGTAGAAAATGAAAATTTGATGTGATTAACTTAAATGAATCCTTAATTTTGTTGTGTGGCTCGCAATAAAGTAAAGGATGGAAGATAATCAGTGGATGTACAGTGGTTTTATCTGTCGGAATCGAGTAACATCAGAGTGGATTGCGAAAACCGATGTGTATTTGAAGGAGATATTCCGTAGTCCAATGAGAATTATCCCACCATGCCCCTGTGCGAGATGTGCCAGACGTCACCGTAGAAATCAGAAGGACATGACTGACCGCCTTCGCACGCACGGATATATGCCAAACTTTGACATGCCACCGATAAACTTAGCCGAGCAGGACCGTGGTAGAGAGGAGGTGATGCGACAACGCATCGATGGTTATGAGGACGACGGGGTCAGGGACATGCTAGATGATGTCATTGCTGCAGAAATGGCAAATGCGACATCTTCAGAGAATGAACCGGAGGAGCCGGAGGAAACCGCAAAGGCCTTCTTGGAGGTCTTGGCCTCGTCGAAGAATCCTCTTTATGCGGGTGTGAAAATATCTCAGCTGGATGCCATCTCGCAACTGATTTCAGTCAAGGCTGAGTACGGCTGTAGCCAGAAATGCTTCGAAGCATTCCTGGGAGTATGGGATAACAGCCTCCCTGAGGGTCATGAACTGCCAAAAAGCATGTACGCTACAAAGAAAATCATGAAGGCACTATCTATGGATTATGAGAAAATAGATGTTTGTCCGAAGAATTGCCTTTTGTTTAGGCACGAGTATGCGGATGACAAGTACTGTAGGGAGTGCGGTTCGTCTCGGTACCTTGAGATGGTCGGTGAGGATGGTGAGAAAAGTCAGCTAGCCATCCCCGCTAAGGTTCTTCGGTATCTCCATTTCATAGAAAGACTGCAGTGCCTTTTCATCACGGAGGAGTCTGCCAAAATGATGAAGTGGCACAAGGAAGGTATAAGGTACCATCCAAAATCGTACATCCATCGGAAGGCGAAGCATGGAAGTCGTTCGATGAAGAATACCCCGAGGAAGCAACCGAGGCTGGGAATGTCAGAATAGCCATATCAGGTGATGGGTTCAATCCATATGGTATGTCGTCCAATCCATACAGCTGCTGGCCAGTGTTTGTAATTCCGCTCAATCTCCCTCCCGGTGCCCTAATGCAACGCAAGACCATGTTCTTGTCGCTCATCATTCCGGGGCCTGAATACTCGAGGAAGCAATTGGGTGTGTTTATGCAGGCGCTGGTTGATGATTTGCACCATTCTTGGTACTTTCCGAGGTTGACATACGACCGGGATCTGCAGAGAAATTTCTTGATGAAAGTTTGGTTGCACTATTGCATGCATGACTTTCCTAGCTATGCTCTATTCTGCGGATGGTTGTACAAGTGGGAAGATGCCATGCCCAGTGTGCATGCCGGCTCTGCGAATGATTTGGCTGAGTAAGGGTGGCAAGTATGTAGCCTTTGACCTGCATCGACAGTTCCTCCTTCCAGACCATCCAGACAGGGAAGACAAGAAGAACTTCACGAAAGGCCGGGTTGTCCATGAAGTAACCGAGATTCCAACATTTTCCGGGGCAGATGTTCTTGCTCAGCTAAAAGGTCTCAAGCCTAAAGTCAAAGGCAAAGCCAAAGCCAAAGCCAAAGGCTTCGAGGGATATGGTGAGACACATAATTGGACTCACATTACCCCCTTCTCGAAGCTTCCCTATTTCAAGGACCTCAAACTACCTTACAACATCGATGTGATGCACACCGAAAAGAATGTCGCAGAGTCCCTTTTCCGCACGATCCTCAACATTGCTGATAAGACGAAGGATAATGTTAAAGCTAGAGCCGATCAACAGAGAATTTGTGATAGACCACGTCTAAACATGAAGCCTCCCACAGCCTACTTCGAGGGGTATCTGAGTTTACATCCTGGCACACCTGACCCCATTGCGGCGGATCTGGACGAGAGGGTGGTGGTGGGCATGGGGCCCAAGGAGCACGGTCGGCAGCCGCTTCTGGATGCTGTGATCACTCCTTCTATCTCCTACACACAGCTTTGAGCTACCGACCCGAGCCTGAGCCAGCGCACGAGCACGCCCATGACCAGTGCGTAGTCACAGTCCCTCTTTGCTGAGCGGAACTCTGTAAGTATTTTCCCTCTTATCTTCATTGCTCACTTTATTTTCCGCATTGAGATGTTTTATGAGTTCCATCATGTCATACCGTAGGCCTACATGGAGTACACACGCCAGGAGACCATGGCGTGGCACGCGAGCCTTTTAGCATTTCATGAGCACAACTCTCGCATGATGCCGGTTAGTTTGGCCCCTTTCATTTCACTTCTATATTTGCACTTGCATTTCTTCTCACATTCTTGTTTGCTTGGTCAATTAACATGCAGCACGTTGTTGAGTGCATGGCGGCCGGCAGGGTTCCTCAATTGCAACCAGCACCATCTCCTCCACCACAACCAGTGCTGCTTACCTTTGAGGAGTTACTGGCACAGAACCCTGGCTCCTCGCCGGTTAGTACATCCCCAAACTATTCACCCAAAGCATACCGTTTATTCAACACAATCATATATCCCCTTAACATGTCTTTTCAACATCCAGGGAACCGGTGGATCTACCGTTGGTGGTGGTGCTGGTCTAGGCACCACTCCCGAGTCACGGAGCCCGATCACTCTGATCCACGGAGGCGGAGGCGGTGGCGGTGGCGGTCTTGGCGGTAGCGCTGCAGCTAGCAGTGACGACCTGGGCTTCGGCGGACTTGGCGGTGACGACCTTGGCGGTGCTCGACGTCCTGGCGCTTAAGCCTTTGGGTGACTTGTGGCGGTCTTGGTGGTGATGATACACTTGTGGTCTTTATGTTATTGTTGTTTGTGATGATGCTTATGCTTTGCGATGATCCTTATGTTGTGTGATGATGCATATATTGTTGTGACGGTGCCGGATGATACTTATATGTGATCTGTTTGTCTATTTGCATCTTTCATATTTGCTGTATATTTTGAACTGAATTGAACTGAAAACAAACAGAAAAAAGAAAAAAAAACCAGACACAAACTATGCCGACGGCCTTGCCGTCGGCATAGGGTTGGCGCGAGCTACCAGAAGCCGCCACGTGGCACCTATGCCGACGGCAAGGCCGTCGGCATAGTTTTAAACTACGCCGACCGCTAGGCCGTCGGCATAGGAGCCACGTGGCGGCTACTGGTAGCTCCTGGGGCAGTGCTATGCCGACGGCCTGCCCGTCGGCATAGCCCTGCTCCAGGAGCAACCCGGAGGCGCCACGTGGCATACCTATGCCGGCGGCCTTGCCTTCGGCATAGGTATGCCACGTGGCGCCTCCGGGTTGGCCAGCACTTGACGGCGGCACCGACAGCCACCGTTAGGCTAGGAACGTTGCCGACGGCCGAGGCCGTCGGCATAGATGTACTGACGCCGTCAGGATATCATCTATGCCGACGGCCTTTTTATGTCGACGGCCTCCGGGGGTACGCCGACGCATATGTTGCCGTTGGCCCTATGCCGACGGGGGCCGTCGGCATAGGCCTGTCCCGACGGGAATCAGGGCTATGCCGACGGCATGGGCGGTCGGCATAGGGGTTGATTCCAGTAGTGAGCGGCTGCAGCAAGTAATTACCAATATCCATCAGACACATCTCCCTCTTAACTTCTACTTCCTCGTCTAGCCTAAAAAACGATTTTATTTTATGGGACGAGGGAGTATGGAGTACTATATTACACGGTGTCTTCATATTTCACAATTAAATTTTGACCAACAATTTGACCAGTAATATATAGTGGTCACTTGCCATGAAAATTATACCGTCGTAAACTATTTTTTCAATATGAATGGAACTATACGATTTTTGTAATACATAAATTCACATTTCGTTCTCCCCGCAAAAAAAAAAAGATCACATTTCGTTCGTTGGCATCATCATACAAATACAGAGGTAGTAGCTAGCTTTGTGGGGAAAAAGAAATCCTAGCATCCCACTGACACGGTGCGCGCACGCATGCAGCAAGTTGATCGGCGCGAGGCTGTTCAACGAGGGCATCAAGGCGATGAGCGAGGAGAATGGCGGCGTCAACGGCCAGCAGCTGAACGAGACCGATCTGAACTCGCCGTGGGACTACGTGGGGCACGGCACGCACACGCTGTCCACGGCCGGCGGCGGCTTCGTGCCCAACGTCGGCGCCTTCGGCCGCAGGACGGGCATGGCCAAGGGCGGCTCGCCGCGGGCGCACGTGGCCTCGTACAAGGCGTGCTTCGCGCCAGGGTGCTCCGACCTGGCCATACTCACGGCGGTGGCAGACGGCGTACAGGTGCTCTCGCTCTCCATCGGCGGCCCGGCGACCGACTATGTCTCCGACATGATGGCGATTGGCGCGGCGTTCGCTGTCACCTAGGAGGTTGTCGTCGTCGCCGCTGCCGGTAACTCGGGCCTGGCGGTAGGCTCGGTCAGCAATGTGGCTCCATGGATGCTGACAGTGGGTGCGAGCACCATGGACAGAATCTTCCCCGCCGATGTCGTCATCGGTGCCAGGACTATCACGGTAACTAAATTAACTTGGGACTCCAGGTCAAGTGTTACAAATGTGTAAAAGAAAATTTCGAGACTAGTATACACAACTGTGTAGTACGAGTAGTTAGTATAGAACGGAAGTTGATGCCGTTGTGGATCCACGCAATCAACTAACTAATTTTTGAAAGGAGTTGGCAACTACTCCCTCTGCTCACAAGTATAAGATGTTTTGAATATTTCAATATAAACTACTCCTATATACTCACTAGTATAAACTAAAATGAATGAACAAACGTACCAAAATGTGTCTATATACATCCAATTTAAAAGTGTTAGAACATCTTATATTTATGAACGAAGGCAGTAACTAATTAAGTTGCAGGGACAAAGTCTATCAAACAGTACTCTGCCTGCCAACGAGCCAATTGCGATGATCAGCGGGGAGAAGGCCAATTCTGCAGGACAATCTGTAGCCAACTCGTAAGATCTCTTTTAGTATTTGGGAAGTCAACTCTTAAGATCATGATCTCATGATCAGATTTTTTGTTCTGATCAAGAAGATCCTGTTCAAGATATACTCCCTCCGTCCCAAAATAACTGTCTCAACTTTGTCCTAACTCTAGTACAAAGTTGTACTAAGTTTCAGACACTTATTTTGAGACGGAGGAAGTAGTAGCCACCACTACTATATATCGATGCATTTCTAGTAGTACTGGGAATTGTTGGTCAGATGTGCACATGATGCGTGCAGGGTGTTGTGCTTGCCGGGCTCCCTGGACCCTGCCAAGGTAGCGGGCAAGATAGTTGTGTGCACGGGAGCGAGAGGCCGAGCCGCCAAGGGGCAGGTGGTGAAGGAGGCCGGTGGCGTCGGCATGGTGCTCTGCAACGACGCCGCCAGCGGAGCCAGCATCATCACCGAGCCGCATATCATCCCGACGGCTCACTGCTCCTACTCCCAGTGCCAGGAGATCTTCAACTACCTCCAGTCCACTGGGTAAGCTAGCTACATTACATATAGTTACTCCATGGATGCATGTATGCGACCAACCCAAAACCGATGGCCGACGCTTCAATATAGATCGCCGGTGGGTTACATCAAGACGAGGGACGCAGAGGTGGGTGTGAAGCCATCGCCGGTGATGGCAGCATTCTCATCCCGTGGGCCCAACACCATCACCCCTCAGATCCTCAAGGTTTAAAGATACATACTCTTGACATTGTTTGTTTTGAAATTGCTTACCACATACACCATGTTGTTATAAGATACATACTCAGTCTCTGCACGATCAATTCATGTCTTATGTGACTGACCATGGGTATATATTGCAGCCTGACATCACGGCGCCAGGTGTGGGCGTGATCGCCGCTGTAAGTCAGGAGGTCTCGCCGACCGGCATGATTTCCGACGGCCGCCGCGTCCCGTACAGCATAATGACTGGCACCTCCATGGCGTGCCCTCACGTGGCGGGAATCGCCGGCCTGCTCAGGGCGAAGTACCCGAAATGGGGCCCTCCCATGATCTATTCCGCCATCATGACCACCGGTACGCAATTCCGCCATAAAACTAGGGAAAATTTGCACGTGTCATGTGCTTAACTGATTGCATGTGTTTGTACAGCCACCACGGAAGCCAACGATAACATCAGGATCCGGGACGAGACGGGCATGGCCGCCACGCCGTTCAGCTACGGTTCGGGCCACGTCGACCCAGTCAGGGCCCTGGACCCGGGCCTGGTGTACGACACCACGACGCTCGACTATGCCAACTTCATCTGCTCACTGAGGCCCACCGACACCCAGGGCCTGCTCCCGGTTTCCCTCCCACTACCACTGAACACACTCTGGACTCTGCTCGCCCGTGTGTTCCGCGACACCAACTCCAACCCGTTCGAGTGCAGCCTGGGCACCAACCACCCCGAGGATCTCAACTACCCGTCCATCTCCGTGGCCTGCCTGCCCCACTCCGGTAGCGTTGTCACCGTGAAGCGCAGGGTCATGAACGTCGGCGGCGGGGCGGCGGCGTACACCGCCAGCATCACGCAGCCGGCCGGGGTCACGGTCACTGTAAAAAAAAAAAAAAAGAGTCCACAACGCCGCCGCGGCGGCAGCATGGAGTGGTCGGATGGGAATCACCGCGTCAGGAGCCCCATCGTGGCCACTACCAAGTGCGTCTAGCGTCTGGAGTCGATCGCCATCAGCAATAAATCGAGGGGTTGCCTATTTCTAGTCGTAGTACTACATGCTACGGAGAAGTAGGCTACTCAGGTACTAATGTGAAGACCAAGAGATATGTTTTAATCTCCAACATTGATTTAAGCGTGAACTGAAGTCTGAAGCATACCTCCATAAGAACAAGTATAATAGGTCCTAGTCAGCTGGCTATAACATGTTCCATGTCAGCAAAATCTTAGCTGGAAGAGGGAGAAACGAAGAGAGCACAGCCGGCGCTTCGCGTATCGCCCGGCTACAGCTCAAGCTACGAGAAATAAAGCCAGCATGCAGCCAGCCTGCTAACTAAAGCCGGCAGTGGGCTCTTCTATTAGCCATGCTCTAAGATAAATGCTTGTGAGAGTTTAATCTTTGAAATTAATTTGGGGGCACGTCGATGCACTCTAACTTTTGCCTAAATTCCTAAACTGACCGATAAATTGGTTGGAATTTGTTTACAAAGTTACATGTCATTATCCCATTAAACCCCCTCTGGATTTCGCTGTGGAGCACACCCCTAACTAACCACATGCCTCCACCTCAACCCGTAGTTGATCTCCAGAGACTATACCCTGTAGGTGCAGCATTACTCGTGTTTAGGGTGGTGGTGTGACTTCTTCTTTGGTTTAGATATCGTCAAGAGGTGAGGGATGACTCCAAAGATTTAGATGGAATAATGAAGATTCAAAATTGTATATATTTTGCTCCTTGACTCCCTAGCGTCCGACTCCATGCACAGGGAGTCCTTATCAGAACATAGTTGGGCAGGGGTAGGGGCCACATATGTGGGATCCCCCCTCTCTCTCTCTAAAAGAGGACGTTCAAAAGCAAGAAAAAGTTCAAAAATTCTGAGCGTTCCCATTTTCAAAAATTCAAACTTTATATTTCACTAGCACTCCTTCCCAACTGTTATGAAATGAGCTTATCTATATCCTGGAAAAACAAGCCAACAATAAATATACATGTGATGGAAATAAGCAACGAGGCCCCTATACAATATGATAACTACATATAGCTAACCCTGTTCTAACTCCCTCCCCCCCCCCCCCCCCTCTCTCAAAATCAAGGGGGATCTTGGGCACCAAGTTTGGATATGAAAGGTTGTGTTTTGTCCGTGTTTGAGCTTTCATCAGAATATAGCAAGCTGAAGTTCCAAGGGCACATACTGAAGGGCCACAATCCTTTGTTGCACCTGAGAACGCATGTAGGAGGAATCAACACCAATATGATTGGTGAGGTCATACTTTATAGGATCACGAGGAATGCTTAGCACTCTAGTGTTGTCAGAGAACCAAGGGGTTGGTGCAACAGTGAAATCTTGAAGAAGCCACCGTAGCCAAGTGATCTTTGCAGTTACGAACGCCATAGCATGCAGCTCAAAATCAACACTGGAGCGAGATACAACGATCTGCTTTTTGGTCTTCTAGTTAGTCAGAGAGAAGCCAAGAAATACACAATATGTAGAGAGAGAGAGAGAGAGAGAGAGAGAGAGAGAGAGAGAGAAAGAGAGGCGATCAGTGTGATCGCTGGGCCAGGTCCCATCATAGTAGGCATAGAACACGAAGAACATGGCCATAGTGAAGTTGAGCGGGAGCAGTGACAAAATAACTCAGAATGTGCACATCATAAGAAATGTCAGGACGAGTGATGCCTAGATATAAAGGATCCCAACAAGATGACACTAGCGTGTGCGATCCACAAGGGGTTCACCCTCACCGGGACGAAGATGAATACTAGACTCCATACGAGTGTTAACCATGCGCTGTAACTGCTTGTCGTCGTGAATGAACCACCCTCCCCCCACCACTCTCTCGGCCTCTCCCTATCTTCCCCACCACCCATAGCCCACACACAATACTAACACCAGATAAAGCATAAGTGAACGCATTGTCGTCGTGGCCCGTATGGTCGTGTGCGCCTGTCGGCCGCCGCGCCGCCTCCCCCACACCCCTTTGTCTCGTCCTTGCTCCGCCGCCCGTGAGCACACATTGCTCCTCTGCAGCTCAGCTTTTCTGCATCTCGCACTGATTTCGATGGCCATGGAGCCGCCACTCACCCATCCGCCTCTCTGTCTCCAGCCACCCTTCGAGTTCCTAACCTCTGTTGCTCGCCCTCCTCCCAAGCGTCGAAGCCTCACCCCTTTAGCTATGGCTACCACCTCAGCGCCTTGTTGTCGGCCTGAGTGACGCTTGGTAGCCAACACTACCCCCACGGTCACGATATGGTGGTACTGTTACTCGAGGTACAACAACCCCCACTCCTCTTTGCTCACAAAACTCGGCTCGAGGTATTGATGTTCATAAGGACGACACTGGACAATGGCGGCGGTGAACGTCGGGGCATGGACACACGTAGAGTATGACGCGGCTGCCACGGAGGCGGAAGGGTGGCGTGGGCGTGAGCGTGTGGTGTTGCGTCTGCATGGGGCGACGCTATAGCGTAGCCTTTGTCTCTTGCAGTAACACCTTCTGCCTGATTCAAGTAGTTTTCTTCTCAGTGCAATGATCTAGATAACTACATTTTCTTATTTTGCCATGGCAATTCTATTTTTTTGCCAATGCCACATCTCTTTTCTCCAAACTTGTATGACCACAAAAACAACCAATGACAAATTATGTTGTGTGCCCATGGGAAGTTATGTTGTTCTCTCCTTGTTGAATCAATATGTGTTTGCTATGGCATATTTTTTCTCGCCATGGTAACTAAATTTTTGAACCATGTCATTTAGTAGCTAGTTCTTTGTGTTTGTCACATGAAGGCTTAAGGTCTGCTATTTTTTCATGTGCTCATGGCTAATTATCCAAATTAGTAGGATCACAAAACAAGCAACGGCAAATTATATTGTGCGCCCATGGCAAATTATGTTTTGTTGTCTCCATATTGAATTAAGATGTGTTTGCCATGGAATCTTCATTTTTTATCGCCAGGGCAACTAAATATTTCACCCATTGCAATTAACACTTATTTCCTTGTGTTTTTGTCACATGATGACTTAAGATCTCCTAATTTTACCATGTGCTCATGGAAATTCCTAATTTTTTTCATCTTTTTTTAAGAAAAAATCTTCTTAAATTAATTATGTAAAAGAGTGAGTCTCCTAATCTTGCCAAGTGCCCATGGCAATTTGCTAATTTTCCATATCCCTCATGTGCCTTTTCAGAACTTTTCATGTTTTTTTAGAGAACAAAATTCTTTCTGGACCATGGCAAATTTACTTGGTGGGAACATGGCAGATTTCCTTTCATGTACCATGGCAAATTTACTTTATGTATCGTGGCAAATTTCATGTTTTATCATGGCAAACTTATTTTTTTACCATGGCAAATTAAGTTTTTTACCAGGGCAAAATTTGTATTTTTGGGCCATGGCAAATTTAGTTTTTTGTATCATGTCTTTTTTACTTCTTAGACCATGATGAATTATATTCGGAATATGGCATATTTGTTTCAGAGACCATGGCAAATTTACTATTATGTACCATAGTAAAAAAATTATCATGGAAAATTTAATTTTTTTACCATGTCAAATTCATTTTTTACAATGGCAAATTTATCTTTTCGACCATGGAAATTTAATATTTGGAACATGTCAAAAAATGTATTTTCCCACAACAAATTTATTTATTTTACCATGAAAATTTTTATTTTTTGTCCTTGGCAAATTTATTTTTTGCACCATGGTTTTCTACTTGCTGGACCATGGTTAATAATTTTTGCAACATGGTCAATTCTTTTTGGAACTTGAAAATTCTGTTTTACAAACCATGGCAAATTCGCTTTTTTGTACATATTTTGTTCAACAAACCATGATAATTTGCCATAATTTTACACCATGGAAAATTTATTTTTTAATATCCCATGGCCAACTATGTTTTCATAAGACTATTTTCTTAATTGCTCCTTTTCAATACAATCTTTTGCCATCATCTAATGGAAGAATGTATTCTAAAAATATGTTTGTTTCCAAGTTATGGCAGATTTAGTTCTCATGCACTGCAAATGTAAATTTTCCTGTACAATATTCGTTTGCCATGGTTTTCTATTTTTTTTATGTTATCGGGTTTTTGCACTATTTTTGTTGGACAATCAACATCGCTTTTTGGGAGGAGGCCCTTCAAAGCCCCCATGGGCCATGGTTTTGATCATCAGGCGATCCATGAAGGAATTTTCCAAACCCCTTAGTCCATCTAATCCTTCATTACCAGGTACATCCTCGAACTAGAGATACTAAAGGGAGTTCGTCCAGCGGCTGGCCCTCCTGGGCATGTACCTCTGAGTTTAGGCCAATGACCTAAGGCACCCCACCGGGTTTCGCGAAGACTCGTGTCGACGCTGGCATTCGGGATGGAAGAGGCAGAGCAACAACAATAGTATGCAGGGACACAGACGGCTCTTTCTTAAGTAGCTCGACACTTGTTACAAGCGGGGTTGATGATCCGGCAATGGTGGAGGCAATTGCATGCAGGGAGGCGTTGGCCCTTGCGGAAGATCTTAACATACAACAATTTATCATCTCTTCCGATTCAAAACAAGTCATTGGTGACATTACCAACAACGATCGGGGTAACTACAAGACTATTATTAGCGAGATTACTTCTAGAGCGTGTAATTTTATTTTTGAAGGTTGTGCTGTTAATTACGAAGCACATATTCTATCCAATGGCAGTGTTCGGGACGCCATGTCTGGTTTGGCCAATCCCATGACCAAAATTGTACCCCACACAATGTGGTTTTCACTAGTAGAAAACAGGGCTTTGGTTCTAGCCGGATGGGAGCAATAGTCCCGGTCGCATTACGAAGCGGGACTAATGTGAGCATCAGTCCCGATTCGAGCGGCTAGGACGCCGGACGGGGCTCGGCAGGCACCAGTCCCGGTTCGAATGGGACCTTTAGTCCTGGTTGGAGACACCAACCCGAACTAAAGGGATTGCGCCAGGAGCGACACCCTTTAGTCCCGGTTGGTTTCACCAACCAGGACTAAAGGTCTTTCTTCAGTCCCGGTTTTGGACACCAACCGGGACTACAAATTTGCCTATATATACCCCCGCCCCTGCCCGCCCTCTCCTCTGTTTTTTCCTCACAGAAGGTGGGAGGTGTGTGCTACTTTGTTCTCCATTCCTATGCACATGAGGTGTTCGATGAAATGCCTGAGAGCATGATGCCAATTGAGTTCACATAGAACAAACATGATATGAGGTGCCCGAGCCACACTTAAGCTTTCTCCTCTTTCTACTCCTCTGTTCTTCCTCCAAGCCCGTCCCCGTCCCCGTCCTCACCACCGTCGATCGCCCGCGCCGATCTCATCTCCGACACCACCGTGGTGAGCCTCTTGTTCTTTTCTTTTTTTTAAAAGAAAAAAATTGTACTTGTATGATTTAGATAGCTACTTGTTTAATTTTCTTCCTTGTATTATTGTTTGTTATTATATAGTGCCATGGTTTTGATATCTGCCCCCGTCGGTTCTCGTCCGGTCTATGATTCGGATGTGGTATATTATATTTTATAACTATTTAGTGTTTATAACAATTATGCCGACCAACTTGACATAGATGTTTTTATCTAGGAGGTATGTGAACCAAAAATTCCAACCGACCCTCTTGTCGAGAGGTTAAATTTAGTTGAAAAAGAAAATAATTCTTTGAAAGAAAAATTGAAAAGAATTAAAGAAGAGAAGATGAAGTTGGAGTTGCATGTTGCCGATGTTGTCGATTTACACAAGATCCAGATGGATGTAATGCGCTTGAAGATTAGAAAGATTAGAAAATATGCAATTGATAAAGAGGCTTGGTATCATTATGCTGTTGGATCAATTGTTACCTTAGTTGCAATTTTGATCGCATTTGTTGTTGCATTTAAATATTTTACATAGTTGTATGTTGTTTTATGAGAACTATGTATGAACTTTATGTATTTATTTTTGCAGTAATAACATTTAATCACTATTGTACTTTGGTTTAATGTGATGATGAACTTGTATTAATTTGGTCATTTCTCTAATCATGACGTTATGTAATGGTTTTTGATATACTCAATTATATAATGCAGATGAACCGGCAATGATGTATGGTGACCAACGCACTTCCGAGTACATTACGGGCCTGCATAATTTTATCGATGTGGCTGAGGCAAACAGTCTGAATGGTTTTATGTATTGTCCATGTGTTGTCTGTGAGAATACGAAGGATTACTCTTCCTCGAAAATCCTTCACTTCCACCTGCTTAAGAAGGGTTTCATGCCCCACTATAATTGTTTGACCAAGCACGGAGAAAAATGGGTTATGATGGAAGACAATGAAGAAGAAGAGGATGATGACAACTATCCTATGTTCCCTGAATACGGTGATACTGCAACGGGGGAAGCTGAAGATCAAGAGGCACCAGATGTGCCCGCTGATGATCTTTGCCGGGTCATTGTTGATGCACAGAGGGAATGCGAAAGTGAAAAGGAGAAGTTCAAGTTCAATCGCATGTTAGAGGATCACAAAAAAAGGTTGTACCCAAATTGGGAAGATGGCAACACAAAGCTCGGTACCACACTGGAATTGCTGCAATGGAAGGCAGAGAATGATTTATCTGACAAGGGATTTGAGAAGCTACTGAAAATAATGAAGAAGAAACTTCCAAAGGATAACGAATTGCCTGACAGTACATACGAAGCAAAGAAGGTTCTCTTCCCTCTAGGATTAGAGGTGCAGAAGATACACGCATGCCCTAATGACTACATCCTCTACCGTGGTGAGGAGTACAAGAATTTGAAAGCATGCCCGGTATGCGGTGCTTTACGGTATAAGATCAGATCAGATGACCCTGGTGATGTTGAGGACGAGCGCCCCAGGAAGAGGGTTCTGCTACTTCTTGAGCTTGCGTTGAGTTTTTCCTTGAAGAGGAAAGGGTGATGCAGCAAAGTAGAGATAAGTATTTCCCTCAGTTAAGAACCAAGGTAGCAATCCAGTAGGAGGCACAAGCAAGTCTCCAATATATGCACCTGGACAAACTAACAAACACTTGCACACAATGGTAAAAAGGGGTTGTCAATCCCTTCACGATCATGAACAAGAGTGAAATCTAATAAAGATAGGTATAAAAGATAAATAAAAGAGCAAACTAAAGTAAATATAAATAAAGTGCAGCAAGGTATTTTTGTATTTTTGGTTTTATAGATCTGAAAATATATGATGGAAAATAGTCCCGGGGGCCATAGATTTCACTAGAGGCTTCTCTCTTGAAGAAAACATACGGTGGGTAAACAAATTACTATTGAGCAATGGATAGAAAAGCGCATAGTTATGATGATATCTAAGGCAACGATCATGAATATAGGTATCACGTTCGTGACAACTAGACCGAATCGATTTTGCATCTACTACTATTACTCCACACATCGACCGACTTCTGCCTGCCTCCAGAATATTAAGTTCATAAGAACAGAGCAACGCTTTAAGCAAGATGACATGATGTAGAGGGATAAGCTCAAGCAATATGACATAAACCCCATCTTTTTATCCTTAATGGCAATAATACAATACGTGCCACGCTACCCCTTCTGTCACTGGGTGAGGACAACGAAAGATTGAACCCATCACAAAGCACCTCTCCCATTGCAAGAAAAACCAATCTAGTTGGCCAAACCAAACCGATAATTCGAAGAGAAATACAAAGCTATCTCAATCATGCATAAAAGAGTTCAGAGAAGACTTAAATAATATTCATAGATAATCTGATCATAAATCCACAATTCATCGGACCTTAACAAATGCACCGCAAAAGAAGATTACATCGAATAGATCTCCAAGAACATCAAGGAGAACATTGTATTGAAGATCAAAGAGAGAGAAGAAGCCATCTAGCTACTAGCTATGGACTCGTAGGTCTGTGGTAAACTACTCACACATCATCGAAAGGGCAACAAGGTTGGTGTAGAGGACCTCCATGATCGAACCCCCCTCCGATGGAGTGCCGAAAAAGGCCTCAAGATGGGATCTCACGAGAACAGAATCTTGCGGTGGTGGAAATGTATTTTTGGCATGCCCTCGGGTGTAGGGGGAATATTTGGGTATTTATAGGATGAAGATTAGGGTTGGAAGGTCTCCGAGGGGGCCACAAGCCCTGGGGGTGCCCCCCAGGGGCGCGCTCCTACGGCTTGTGGCCTCCTCGTGGGTCTTCTAGCCTCCTCTCCAAGTCTCGTGGGTTTCTTCTGGTCCAAGAAAATCACCGTAAAGTTTAATTCCGTTTGGACTCCGTTTGATATTCCTTTTCTGTAAAAGTGAAAAACAAGGAAAAAAACAGAAACTGGCACTGGGCTCTAGGTTAATAAGTTAGTCCAAAAATAATATAAAATAGCATATTAATGCATATAAAACATCCAAAACAGATAATATAATAGCATGAAACAATAAAAAATTATAGATACGTTGTAGATGTATCAAGCATCCCCATCCTTAATTCCTGCTCATCCTCAAGTAGGTAAATGATAAAAACAGAATTTTTGATGTGGAATGCTACCTAACATATTTATCAATGCAATTTTCTTTATTGTGGCATGAATGTTCAGATCCATAAGATTCAAAACAAAAGTTTAATATTAACATAAAAACAATAATACTTCAAGCATACTAAATAAAGCAATCATGTCTTCTCAAAATATCATGGCCAAAGAAAGTTATCCCTACAAAATCATATAGTCTGGCTATGATCTATCTTCATCACACAAAATATTTCATCATGCACAACCCCGATGACAAGCCAAGCAATTGTTTCATACTTTTAATGTTCTCAAGATTTTTCAACTTTCACGCAATACATGAGCGTGAGCCATGGATATAGCACTATTGGTGGAAAAGAATATGGTGGAGGTTGTGTGGAGAAGACAAAAGGGAGAAAGTCTCACATCAACTAGGCAAATTAATAGGCTATGGAGATGCCCATCAATTGATATCGATGCAAGTGAGTAGGGATTGCCATGCAACAGATGCACTAGAGCTATAAGTGTATGAAATCTCAAAAGAAAAACTAAGTGGGTGTGCATCCAACTCGCTTGCTCACGAAGACCTAGGGTATTTTGAGGAAGCCCATCATTGGAATATACAAACCAAGTTCTATAATTAAAAATTCCCACTAGTAATATATGAAAGTGACAACATAGGAGACTCTCTATCATGAAGAACATGGTGCTACTTTGAAGCACAAGTGTGGAAAAAGGATAGTAACATTGTCCCTTCTCTCTTTTTCTCTCATTTTTTTGTTTGGGCTCTTTGGCCTCTTTTTTTTTGTTGGGCTCTTTGGCCTCTCTTTTTTTCGTCTGGAGTCTCATCCCAACTTGTGAGGGAATCATAGCCTCCATCATCCTTTCCTCACATGGGACAATGCTCTAATAATGATGATCATCACACTTTTATTTACTTACAACTCAAGAATTACAACTCGATATTAGTACAGTATATGACTCTATATGAATGCCTCTGGTGGTGTACCAGCATGTGCAATGATCAAGAGTGATACGTATAAAAAATATGAACGGTGGCCTTGCCACAAATACTATATCAACTACATGATCATGCAAAGCAATATGACAAGGATGGTATGTGTCATAATAAACGGAACGGTGGAAGTTGCATGTCAATATATCTCGGAATGGCTATGGAAATGCCATAATAGGTAGGTATGGTGGCTGTTTTGAGGAAGGGTATATGGTGGGTTTAATGCACCGGCGATAGTTGCGCGGTACTAGAGAGGCTAGCAATGGTGGAAGGGTGAGAGTGCGTATAATCCATGGACTCAACATTAGTCATAAAGAACTCACATACTTATTGCCAAAATTTATTAGCCATCGAAGCAAAGTACTAATATGCATGCTCCTGGGGGATAGATTGGTAGGAAAAGACCATCGCTCGTCCCCGACCGCCACTCATAAGGAAGACAATAAAAAAAATCATGCTCCGACTTCATCACATAACGGTTCACCATACGTGCATGCTTCGGGAATCACAAACTTTAACACAAGTGTTTCTACCAATCCACAATTACTCACTAGCATGACTCTAATATCACCATATTTATATCTCAAAACAAATGCAAGGAATCAAACTTCTCATATATTCAATGCTCTTTATGAAAGATTTTATTATATCCCTGTTGGATGCCCATCATATTAGGACTAAATTCATAACCTAAGCAAATTACCATGCTGTTTTAATACTCTCAAAATAATATAAGTGAAGCCTGAGAGTTCACAATTTCTATAAAATAAAACCACCGCCATGCTCTAAAAAGATAGAAGTGAAGCACTAGAGCAACTGCCTAGCTCAAAAGATATAAGTGAAGCACATAGAGTATTCTAATAAATTCATGATTAATGTGTGTCCCTCTCAAAAGGTGTGTACAGCAAGGATGATTGTGGTAAACCAAAAAGCAAAGACTCATATCATACAAGACGCTCCAAGCAAAACACATGTGGTGAATAAAAATATAGCCTCAAGTAAATTTACCGATGGATTGAAGACAAAAGAGGGGATGCCATCCAGGGCATCCCCAAGCTTAGATGCTTGATACGTCCATTTTGCATCATGCTTTTATATCAATATTTATTGCATTATGGGCTGTTATTACTCATTATGGCACAATACTTATGCCTTTTCTCTCTTATTTTACAAGGTTTACATAAAGAGGGAGAATGCCGGCAGCTGGAATTCTGGGCTGGAAAAGGAGTAAATATTAGAAACCTATTCTGCACAACTCCAAAAGTCCTGAAACTTCACGGAGAGTCATTTTGGATTTAATAAAAAATATTGGGCGAAGAAAGTACCAGAGGGGGGCCACCTGCCATCCACAAGGGTGGAGGGCGCGCCCCTGACCTTGTGGGCCACCTGGCAGGCCCCCGACACCCATCTTCTGCTATATGGTGTGTTTTGACCTGGAAAAAATCATAAGGAGGCTTTCGGGATGAAGCGCCGCCGTCTCGAGGCGGAACCTGGGCAGGGGGAAATCATCGCCATCGTCATCACCATCGATCCTCTCATCGAGAGGGGATCAATCTCCATCAACATCTTCACCAGCACCATCTGCTCTCAAACCCTAGTTCATCTCTTGTATCCGATCTTTGTCTCAAAACCTCAGATTGGTACCTGTGGGTTGCTAGTAGTGTTGATTACTCCTTGTAGTTGATGCTATTTGGTTTATTCGGTGGAAGATCATATGTTCAGATCCTTAATGATAATTAATACTCCTCTGATTATGAACATGAATATGCTTTGTGAGTAGTTACGTTTGTTCCTGAGGACATGGGAGAAGTCTTGTTATAAGTAATCATGTGAATTTGGTATTCGTTCGATATTTTGATAAGATGTATGTTGTCTTTCCTCTAGTGGTGTTATGTGAACGTCGACTACATAAAACTTCACCATGATTTGGGCCTAGGGGAAGGCATTGGGAAGTAATAAGTAGATGATGGGTTGCTAGAGTGACAGAAGCTTAAACCCTAGTTTATGCGTTGCTTCGTAAGGGGCTGATTTGGATCCATATGTTTCATGCTATGGTTAGGTTTACCTTAATTCTTCTTTCGTAGTTGCGGATGCTTGCGAGAGGGGTTAATCATAAGTGGGAGGCTTGTCCAAGGAAGGACAGCACCCAAGCACCGGTCCACCCACATATCAAATTATTAAAGTAACGAACGCGAATCATATGAGCATGATGAAAACTAACTTGACAACAATTCCCATGTGTCCTCGGGAGCGCTTTTCTTTATATAAGAGTTTGTCCAGGCTTGTCCTTTGCTACAAAAAGGATTGGGCCACCTTGCTGCACCTTGTTTACTTTTGTTACTTGTTACCCGTTAGGAATTATCTCATCATACAACTATCTGTCACCGATAATTTCAGTGCTTGCAGAGAATACCTTGCTGAAACCTGCTTGTCATTTCCTTCTGCTCCTCGTTGGGTTCAACACTCTTACTTATCGAAAGGACTATGATAGATCCCCTATACTTGTGGGTCATCAAGACTATTTTCTGGCACCGTTGCCCTGGAGTGAAGCGCCTTTGGTAAGTGCAATTTGGTAAGGAAACATTTATATAGTGTGCTAAAATTTACTGTCACTTGTCACTATGGAAAATAATCCTTTGAGGGGCTTGTTCGGGGTATCTTCACCTCGACCGGAAGAGCAAAGAGTTGCTCCTCAACCTACTGCACCTACTGAAAATATTTATTATGAAATTCCTGCGGGTATGATAGAGAAACTGCTAGCTCATCCTTACACAGGAGATGGAACATTACATCCTGATATGCATCTAATCTATGTGGATGAAGTTTGTGGATTATTTAAGCTTGCAGGTTTGCCCGAGGATGAAGTCAAGAAGAAGGTCTTCCCTTTATCTTTGAAGGAGAAGGCACTTACATGGTATAGGCTATGTGATGATATTGGATCATGGAACTACAACCGATTGAAATTGGAATTTCATTAGAAGTTTTATCCTATGCATCTGGTTCATCGTGATCGGAATTATATATATAATTTTTTGCCTCGTGAAGGAGAAAGTACCGCTCAAGCTTGGGGGAGGCTTAAGTCAATGTTATATTCATGCCCCAATCATGAGATCCCAAGAGAAATTATTATTCAAAAATTTTATGCTCGGCTTTCTCATAATGATCGATCCATGCTCGATACTTCTTGTACTGGTTCTTTTATGAAGAAGACTATTGAATTCAAATGGGATTTATTGGAAAGAATTAAATGCAACTCTGAAGATTGGGACCTCGACGAAGGTAAGGAGTCAGGTATAAACCTTAAGTTTGATTGTGTTAAATCTTTTATGGATACCAATGCTTTTCGTGATTTTAGCACTAAATATGGACTTGACTCTGAGATAGTAGCTTCTTTCTGTGAATCTTTTGCTACTCATGTTGATCTCCCTAAGGAGAAGTGGTTTAAATATCATCCTCCCATTGAAGTTAAAGTAGTAGAACCTATTAAAGCTGAAGAAGAAACTATTACTTATAATGTTGATCCTATTGTTCCTGCTTCTTATATTGAGAAACCACCTTTTCCTGTTAGAATAAAGGATCATGCTAAAGCTTCAACTGTAATTCATAAGAGTTATACTAGAACACCTACACCCCCTAAGCAAATTAAAGTTGAACCTAGTATTGCTATGGTTAAAGATCTCTTGGTTGATAATATTGATGGGCATGTTATTTATTTCTGTGATGAAGCTGCTAGAATTGCTAAACCCGATAGTAAAGATAAACACAGACCCGTTGTTGGCATGCCTGTTGTTTCTGTTAAAATAGGAGATCATTGTTATCATGGCTTATGTGATGTGGGTGCTAGTGTGAGTGCAATTCCTTTTTCCTTATATAAAGAAATTATGAATGATATTGCATCTGTTGAGATAGAAGATATTGATGTTACTATTACGCTTGCCAATAGAGACACTATTTCACCAATTGGGATAGTTAGAGATGTTGAAGTCTTGTGTGGGAAAATAAAATATCCTGCTGATTTTCTTATTCTTGGTTCCCCACAAGATAACTTTTGTCCCATTATATTTGGTAGACCCTTCTTGAATACTGTTAATGCTAAGATAGACTGCGAGAAAGATATTGTTACTGTTGGTTTAGGGGATATGTCTCATGATTTTAATTTCTCTAAATTTTGTACACAACCCCATGATAAAGAATTGCCTAGTAAGAACGAAATTATTGGTCTTGCTTCTATTGCCGTGCCTCCTACTGATCCTTTAGAACAATATTTGCTAGACCATGGAAATGATCTATCTATGAATGAAAGAAGGGAAATAGATGAAGTATTCTTTAATCAAGGGCCTATTTTGAAACACAATTTGCCTGTTGAAATCCTTGGGGACCCTCCTCCACCCAAGGGTGATCCCGTGTTTGAGCTTAAACAATTACCGGATACTTTGAAATATGCTTATCTCGATGAAAAGAAGATATATCCTGTTATTATTAGTGCTAACCTTTCAGAGCATGAAGAAAAGAGATTATTGAAAACTCTGAAGAAGCACCGTGCTGCTATTGGATATACTCTTGATGATCTTAAGGGCATTAGTCCCACTCTATGCCAGCACAAAATTAAATTGGAGAAAGATGCTAAACCAGTTGTTGATCACCAACGACGGTTAAATCCTAAGATGAAAGAAGTGGTAAGAAAAGAAATACTAAAGCTTCTAGAAGCAGGTATAATTTATCCTATTGCTGATAGTCAGTGGGTAAGTCCTGTTAATTGGGTCCCTCACAAGGGAGGTATTACTGTTGTTCCTAATGATAAGAATGAATTGATCCCACAAAGAATTGTTACAGGTTATAGAATGGTAATTGATTTTCGCAAATTAAACAAAGCTACTAGAAAAGATCATTACCCTCTTCCTTTTATTGATCAAATGCTAGAAAGATTATCCAAACATACACAATTTTGCTTTCTAGATGGTTATTCTGGTTTTTCTCAAATACCTGTGTCAAAAGATGATCAGGAAAAGACCACTTTTACTTTCCCTTTTGGTACCTTTGCTTATAGACGTATGCCTTTTGGTTTATGCAATGCACCTGCTACCTTTCAAAGATGTATGACTGCTATATTCTCTGATTTTTGTGAAAAGATTGTTGAGGTTTTCATGGATGATTTCTCCGTTTACGGAACTTCTTTTGATGATTGCTTAAGCAACCTTGATCGAATTTTATAGAGATGTGAAGAAACTAATCTTGTCTTGAATTGGGAGAAGTGCCACTTTATGGTTAATGAAGGTATTGTCTTGGGGCATAAAATTTCTGAAAGAGGTATTGAAGTTGATAAAGCTAAAGTAGATGCTATTGAAAAGATGCCATGTCCTAAAGATATCAAAGGTATAAGAAGTTTCCTTGGTCATGCTGGTTTCTATAGGAGGTTTATTAAAGACTTCTCTAAAATTTCTAGGCCTCTCACAAATATCTTGCAAAAAGATGTTCCTTCGGTTTTTGATGATGATTGTGTAGAAGCATTTGAAATACTTAAAAAAGCCTTGATTTCTGCACCTATTGTTCAGCCACCTGATTGGAATTTACCCTTTGAAATTATGTGTGATGCTAGTGATTATGCTGTTGGGGCTGTTCTAGGGCAAAGAGTTGATAAGAAATTGAATGTTATTCATTATGCTAGTAAAACTCTAGACAGTGCTAATACGTATCCAACGTATCTATAATTTTTTATTGTTCCATGCTGTTATATTATCATTCTTGGATGTTTTATAATCATTTTATAGTCATTTTATATCATTTTTTGGTAGTAACCTATTGACATAGTGCCCAGTGCCAGTTGCTGTTTTCTGCATGTTTTTTACATCGCAGGAAATCAATACCAAACGGAGTCTAAATGGAGCGAAACTTTTTGTGGATTTTTTTTGAACCAGAAGACATCCAGTGGGCCGGAGAAGCACCTGGGGGGTGCCCCGAGGGGGGCACAACCCACCAAGGTGCGCCCAGGTGGGTTGTGCCCACCTCGGTGGCCTCCCGCACCGCCTCTTTGCTCTATAAATACCCCAATATTCCAGAAACCCTAAGGGAGTCGACGAAAATCAATTCCAGCTGCCGCAAGTTCTAGAAACACCAGATCCAATCTAGACACCATCTCGGATGGGTTCATCATTTCCATTGGTGCCTCTTCGATGATGCGTGAGTAGTTCTTTGTAGACCTACGGGTCCGTAGTTAGTAGCTAGATGGCTTTCTCTCTCTCGTTTGATTCTCAATACAATGGTCTCTTGGAGATCCATATGATGTAACTCTTTTTTGCGCTGTGTTTGTTGGGATCCGATGAACTTTGAGTTTATGATCAGATCTATGTTTTTATCAATGAAAGTTATTTGAGTCTTCTTTGATCTCTTATATGCATGATTGCTTATAGCCTCATATTTCTTCTCGATATTTGGGTTTTGTTTGGCCAACTTGATCTATTTATCTTGCAATGGGAAGAGGTGCTTTGTAATGGGTTCGATCTTACGGTGCTTGATCCCAATGACAGAAAGGGAAACGACACATATGTATCGTTGCTATTAAGGATAACAAGATGGGGTCTATTTCTACATAAATAGATCTTGTCTAGATCATGTCATCGTTCTTATTGCATTACTCCGTTTCTCCATGACCTTAATACACTAGATGCATGTTGGATAGCGGTCGATGTGTGGAGTAATAGTAGTAGATGCAGGCAGGAGTCGGTCTACTAATCTTGGACGTGAAGCCTATATAATGGTCATTGCCTGGATATCGTCATGAGTATTTGAAGTTCTATCAATTGCCCAACAGTAATTGTTTTCCCACCGTTTGCTATTTTTCTCGAGAGAAGCCACTAGTGAAACCTACGGCCCCCGGGTCTCTTCTTTAATATATTTGCCTTTGCGATCTATTTTTATTTGCTTTTGTTTTCAGATCTATATTTCCAAAAACCCAAAAATACCTTGCTGCACTATATTTTATTTTGCATTTATTCGAGATCTATTTATCCAATCTATTACAACTTTCTCCCGTCCACTAGCCATTTCTGGCGCTGTTGCCCGAAAGGGATTGACAACCCCTTTATTACGTCGGGTTGCGAGTATTTGTTATTTGTGTGCAGGTGCCGTTCACGTAGTGTTGCGTGGTTCTCCTACTGGTTCGATAACCTTGGTCTCATCACTAAGGGAAATACCTATCGTCGTTGTGCTGCATCATCCCTTCCTCTTTGGGGAAATACCGACGTAGTTCTAGCAGACATCCAAAGGAATTTCTAGCGCCGTTGCCAGGGAGACATCATCAACATCTACCAGGTTCCTAATCACAAATCTCATCTCCTCGCAATTTACATTATTTGCCATTTGCCACTCATTTTCCTCTCCCCCACTTCACAAAAATTTGCCGTTTTATTCGCCCTCTTTTTCGTTCGCCGTTTTCTCGTCAGATCTATCCTTTGTTTGCAATCATGAGTGATTTCGGTATGGCAGAAACAGATGATGGCCTAACTCCTAAAATGGAGCGTACGGGTAATCTGGATGCCAAAACTTTTGTCTTGGGTCAAGGGAATTTTATGGGAAAAGAAAATATCCAAGAATTTTTCAATTGTGTTGGAAATTTAAGTCTTGATGATGTCCCTATACTTAAAAAGACTAAGTCTTATGCGGAAGCTATCTCAGCACTAGTTCTGAAACTTGAAAATAAGTTTGTCCGTACTCATCCTACCTTGCAAAGATTGTTTTATGAGTTACCCGTCATAAAGAATCCTAAAGCTGAAAAGTTGGCCACTCTTGTTCTTATGAATGAATTTGACTACATAATACGGGAAGCTAGGGAGATCTTTGATTTCTATGGTATGAATCATGAAAAACCCGTGATATATGAAATTCTTTATAATTGTGATTATGCTTTAAGACATTTGCTTGGGGGTAACCAAATTTTTGATGATAATCTTAAAAAGCAAGTCCCTGTTTTAGATCTAATCCAACAAGTTTTCAATGATGTTAATCAACATTATTCTTGGATTGCTGCCGGAAATCAAAGGGGATATGATGATAAGCAACTCGATAGTGCTAAAGTTTCCATGGATAATGTGTTTTATGCTGTCTTTGCAAAACCTCCTGAAAAAAAATACCTCCAAGGAAAACAAGAACAAAGATGACAATACTTAGATCCTTGCTTTATGCCTAGCTAGGGGCGTAAAACGATAGCGCTTGTTGGGAGGCAACCCAATGAATAAAATTTATTTTTTACCTTTTGCTTTCTGTTCTTGAGTGTTAGCATAATAATGCTACTATTATGATTGAGTTTTTTGTGTTTTAGTTAGTGTTTGTGCCAAGTAAAGCCTTTAGGATTATGTTGGGTGATAGTTGATTTGATCTTGTTGGAAAACAGAAACTTTTGCGTCCAGAAAAATAATTGTTTAGAATTACAGAAGCGACGAAAAAATCTGATTTTTTCACACAAGATTGATATACAAATTGCCTCTGTTTTCCTAATGTTTCAGAATTTTTGGAGTTACAGAAGTATTCGAAATATTCAGATTGCTACAGACTGTTCTGTTTTAGACAGATTCTGTTTTCTTTGCGTTGTGTGCTTGTTTTAATGATTCTATGGTTTTCTTTGAAGAGTTTTTGCCAAAGAAAAGTTGGAATACAGTAGATATAATGCAAGAATAAAATATGAATTGGTTTGCTACAGTACTTATAGTAGTGATTTGTTTTCTTATACTAACGGATCTCACGAAGGTTTTGTTGAGTTTTGTTTGATTGAAGTTTTCAAGTTTTGGGTGATTTTAGGATGGATGAAGAAATAAGGAGTAAGAAGAGCCTAAGCTTGGGGATGCCCATGGCATCCCAAGCTATTATCCAAAGAGAAGCAAGCAACTAAGCTTGGGGATGCCTGAGTGGCATCCCCTCTTTCTTCCAACGACCATCGGTATTTTACTCGGAACTATATTTTTATTCGTCACATACTATGAGTTTTTCTTGGAGCGTCTTGTATGATATGAGTCTTTGCTTGTTTTGCTCTTTGTTTTAAGTCTTGAATCCTTTCTGGACACACCTTTTTGAGAGGGCCAAAATTATGCCATGACTTGTTAGAATTGCTCTCTATGCTTCACTTAAATCTTTATGAGCTACGGAATTGCTCTTGTACTTCACTTATATCTTTTTGAGCA
The DNA here is from genome assembly GCA_011799875.1 of Thinopyrum elongatum. Lineage (NCBI taxonomy): Eukaryota > Viridiplantae > Streptophyta > Magnoliopsida > Poales > Poaceae > Thinopyrum > Thinopyrum elongatum. Next base: position 41,690,180 of record CM022298.1, on the reverse strand, counting down.
CGGTGTGCTTTATTATTTTTGAAGAAATGCTCTCATGCTTCACTTAGATTTATTTGGGAGTTAGTAAATTTTTTAAGAAATTCTCGCTTGCTTCACTTAAATTAGTTTGAGAGAAAGAAATATTATGCTCATGATCTTCACTTATATTTGTTTGAGCTTATCAAAAGCAACACATGAAAATTAGTCCCAAAGTGATAGATATCCAAGAAGGATATAATAAAAAAATTCATGAAGATTATTGGACAAAATAAACTTAATTCTTGAGATATGATGATGTGATATGTGAGTTATGTTGATGAGTAATTATGCTTTAGTAAGAATATTGGTGTTAAGGTTTGTGATTCCCTATGCATGCACGAAAGTCAATAGTTATGCAATGAAATTATATCCTACTTGTGGTGCATTATTCGATGTTAATTATGCTTAATGCTCACTTATGAGATTTTTTGTTTCTTAGTTGGTCGCTTCTCAATCTTTTGCTAGCCTTCATTTTGCACTAAGTATGATCACTACTTGTGCATCCAAAACCCTTTAAACTAGTTTTGCCATATGAGTCCACTATATCTACCTATATGCGGTATTCTTTTGCTGTTCTAAGCAAATTTGCATGTGCCATCTCTAATTTTGAAAATAAATTTCTCTTTTGTGTGCTCGTACGGCTCGCAAGGCGGTGAGGGGTGGCCGATATTTTCCATGCTAGATGTGTTATTCTCACGATGAGTGTTTATTCACTTGTCATTGCACGAGAGTAAGGCAAAGGTATTAGGGATGCCCAGTCCCAAAATGAATAAATGAATTTACTTTATGTTGTCAAATAATAAATTCCTTGTAAAGTGTTCGTATGGAGGGCACCTGTGGATACGGTTAGCCATGGAAAGTGAAAGTATGGTGGAAAAAGGATAAATTTTATTTTCTGTTTGGGAACCGCCTATGATATATCTAGCATGGAAAGTGTGGGGAACTCTAAGTCGTTTTCGTTGGTGGGAAAAGTATACCTCCCAAAATGTTTTTATCTCTCAATTTTTGCTTTGAGCTCTGGCACCTCTACAAATCCCTACTTCCCTCCGCGAAGGGCCTTTCTTTTACTTTATGCAATTTTTTTTTTATTTTGAGTCTCCATCTTCTCTTATAAAGCACCAACTAAGGGGCACTATGATCGTACTTGAGCATTGGGTGTAGCTAATATGCGAGTGTGTTTCATGAATGGATCAATGATTGAGCATAATGGGCTAGGGATAACTTATTTTAGCGTTGATATTTTGAAAGACATGGTTGCTTGTTGATATGCTTGAGTATTTAAGTTATCATGTCAAAACTAGACTATTGCTTTGAACCATATAAAAGTCCAAATGTCCATGCTATAAAGAAAAGAATATTTGATGAACATGTTAGGCAGCATTCCACATCAAAAATTTTGTTTTTATCATTTACCTACTCGAGGACGAGCAGGAATTAAGCTTGGGGATGCTGATACGTCTCCAACGTACCTATAATTTTTTGTTGTTCCATGCTGTTATATTATCATTCTTGGATGTTTTACAATCATTTTATAGTCATTTTATATCATTTTTTGGTACTAACCTATTGACATAGTGCCCAGTACCAGTTGGTGTTTTCTGCATGTTTTTTACATCGCAAGAAATCATCACCAAACAGAGTCCAAACGGAGTGAAACTTTTTGTGGATTTTTTTTTGGACCAGAAGACATCCAGTGGGCCGGAGAAGCACCTAGGGGGTGCCCCGAGGGGGGCACAACCCACCAGGGCGCGCTTGGAGGCCCAGGAGAGCCCAGGTGGGTTGTGCCCACCTCGGTGGCCTCCCGCACCGCCTCTTTGCTCTATAAATACCCAATATTCCAGAAACCCTAACGGAGTCGACGAAAATCAATTCCAGCTGCCGCAAGCTCCAGAAACACCAGATCCAATCTAGACACAATCTCGGAGGGGTTCATCATGCCCATTGGTGCCTCTCCGATGATACGTGAGTAGTTCTTTGTAGACCTAAGGGTCCGTAGTTAGTAGCTAGATGGCTTTCTCTCTATCGTTTGATTCTCAATATAATGGTCTCTTGGAGATCCATACGATGTAACTCTTTTTTGTGGTGTTTTGTTGGGATCCGATGAACTTTGAGTTTTTGATCATATCTATGTTTTTATCCATGAAAGTTATTCGAGTCTTCTTTGATCTCTTATATGCATGATTGCTTATAGCCTCGTATTTCTTCTCCGATATTTGGGTTTTGTTTGGCCAACTTGATCTATTTATCTTGCAATGGGAAGAGATGCTTTGTAATGGGTTCGATCTTACGGTGCTTGATCCCAGTGACAGAAAGGGAAATGACACGTATGTATCGTTGCTATTAAGGATAACAAGATGGGGTCTATTTCTACATAAATAGATCTTGTCTACATCATGTCATCGTTCTTATTGCATTACTCCATTTCTCCATGACCTTAATACACTAGATGCATGTTGGATAGCGGTCGATGTGTGGAGTAATAGTAGTAGATGCAGGCAGGAGTCGGTCTACTAATCTTGGACGTGATGCCTATATAATGGTCATTGCCTGGATATCGTCATGAGTATTTGAAGTTCTATCAATTGCCCAACAGTAATTGTTTTCCCACCGTTTGCTATTTTTCTCGAGAGAAGCCACTAGTGAAACCTACGGCGCCCGGGTCTCTTCTTTAATATATTTGCCTTTGCTATCTATTTTTATTTGCTTTTGTTTTCAGATCTATATTTCCAAAAACCCAAAAATACCTTGCTGCACTATATTTTATTTTGCATTTATTCGAGATCTATTTATCCAATCTATTACAACTTTCTCCCGTCCACTAGCCATTTCTGGCGCCATTGCCCGAAAGGGATTGACAACCCCTTTAATACGTCGGGTTGCGAGTATTTGTTATTTGTGTGCAGGTTCCGTTCACGTAGTGTTGCGTGGTTCTCCTACTGGTTCGATAACCTTGATCTCATCACTAAGGGAAATACCTATCGTCGTTGTGCTGCATCCTCCCTTCCTCTTTGGGGAAATACCGACGTAGTTCTAGCAGACATCCAAAGGAATTTCTGGCGCCGTTGCCAGGGAGACATCATCAACATCTACCAGGTTCCTAATCACAAATCTCATCTTCTCGCAATTTACATTATTTGCCATTTGCCTCTCGTTTTCCTCTCCCCCACTTCCCAAAAATTTGCCATTTTATTCGCCCTCTTTTTCGTTCGCCGTTTTCTCGTCAGATCTATCCTTTGTTTGCAATCATGAGTGATTTCGGTATGGCAGAAACAGATGATGGCCTAACTCCTAAAATGGAGCGTACGGGTAATCTGGATGCCAAAACTTTTGTCTTGGGTCAAGGGAATTTTATGGGAAAAGAACATATCCAAGAATTTTTCAATTGTGTTGGAAATTTAAGTCTTGATGATGTCCCTATACTTAAAAAGACTAAGTCTTATGCGGAAGCTATCTCAGCACTAGTTCTGAAACTTGAAAATAAGTTTCTCCGTACTCATCCTACCTTGCAAAGATTGTTTTATGAGTTACCCGTCATAAAGAATCCTAAAGCTAAAAAGTTGGCCACTCTTGTTCTTATGAATGAATTTGACTACATAATACGGGAAGCTAGGGAGATCTTTGATTTCTATGGTATGAATCGTGAAAAACCCGTGATATATGAAATTCTTTATAATTGTGATTATGCTTTAAGACATTTGCTTGGGGATAACCAAATTTTTGATGATAATCTTAAAAAGCAAGTCCCTGTTTTAGATCTAATCCAACAAGTTTTCAATGATGTTAATCAACATTATTCTTGGATTGCTGCCGGAAATCAAAGGGGATATGATGATAAGCAACTCGATAGTGCTAAAGTTTCCATGGATAAAGTGTTTTATGCTGTCTTTGCAAAACCTCCTGGAAAAAAAATACCTCCAAGGAAAACAAGAACAAAGATGACAATACTTAGATCCTTGCTTTATGCCTAGCTAGGGGCGTAAAACGATAGCGCTTGTTGGGAGGCAACCCAATGAATAAAATTTATTTTTTACCTTTTGCTTTCTGTTCTTGAGTGTTAGCATAATAATGCTACTGTTATGATTGAGTTTTTTGTGTTTTAGTTAGTGTTTGTGCCAAGTAAAGCCTTTAGGATTATGTTGGGTGATAGTTGATTTGATCTTGTTGGAAAACAGAAACTTTTGCGTCCAGAAAAATAATTGTTTAGAATTACAGAAGCGACGAAAAATTCTGATTTTTTCACACAAGATTTATATACAAATTGCCTCTGTGTTCCTAATGTTTCAGATATTTTGGAGTTACAGAAGTATTCGAAATATTCAGATTGCTACAGACTATTCTGTTTTAGACAGATTCTGTTTTCTGTGCGTTGTTTGCTTGTTTTAATGATTCTATGGTTTTCTTTGAAGAGTTTTTGCCATAGAAAAGTTGGAATACAGTAGATATAATGCAAGAATAAAATATGAATTGGTTTGCTACAGTACTTATAGTAGTGATTTGTTTTCTTATACTAACGGATCTCACGAAGGTTTTGTTGAGTTTTGTTTGATTGAAGTTTTCATGTTTTGGGTGATTTTAGGATGGATGAAGAAATAAGGAGTAAGAAGAGCCTAAGCTTGGGGATGCCCATGGCATCCCAAGCTATTATCCAAAGAGAAGCAAGCAACTAAGCTTGGGGATGCCTGAGTGGCATCCCCTCTTTCTTCCAACGACCATCGGTATTTTACTCGGAACTATATTTTTATTCGTCACATACTATGAGTTTTGCTTGGAGCGTCTTGTATGATATGAGTCTTTGCTTGTTTTGCTTTTTGTTTTAAGTCTTGAATACTTTCTGGACACACCTTTTTGAGAGGGCGAAAATTATGCCATGACTTGTTAGAATTGCTCTCTATGCTTCACTTAAATCTTTATGAGCTATGGAATTGCTCTTGTACTTCACTTATATCTTTTTGAGCACGGTGTGCTTTATTATTTTTGAAGCAATGCTCTCATGCTTCACTTAGATTTATTTGGGAGTTAGTAAAATTTTTAAGAAATTCTCGCTTGCTTCACTTAAATTAGTTTGAGAGAAAGAAATATTATGCTCATGATCTTCACTTATATTTGTTTGAGCTTATCAAAAGCAACACATGAAAATTAGTCCCAAAGTGAAAGACATCCAAGAAGGATATAATAAAAAAATTCATGAAGATCATTGGACAAAATAAACTTGATTCCTGAGATATGATGATGTGATATGTGAGTTATGTTGATGAGTAATTATGCTTTAGTAAGAATATTGGTGTTAAGGTTTGTGATTCCCTATGCATGCACGAAAGTCAATAGTTATGCAATGAAATTATATCCTACTTGTGGTGCATTATTCGGTGTTAATTATGCTTAATGCTCACTTATGAGATTTTTCGTTTCTTGGTTGGTCGCTTCTCAATCTTTTGCTAGCCTTCATTTTGCACTAAGTATGATCACTACTTGTGCATCCAAAACCCTTTAAACTAGTTTTGCCATATGAGTCCACTATATCTACCTATATGCGGTATTCTTTTGCTGTTCTAAGCAAATTTGCATGTGCCATCTCTAATTTTGAAAATCAATTTCTCTTTTGTGTGCTCGTACGGCTCGCGAGGCGGTGAGGGGTGGCCGATATTTTCCATGCTAGATGTGTTATTCTCACGATGAGTGTTTATTCACTTGTCATTGCACGAGAGTAAGGCAAAGGTATTAGGGATGCCCAGTCCCAAAATGAATAAATGAATTTACTTTATGTTGTCAAATAATAAATTCCTTGGAAAGTGTTGGTATGGAGGGCACCTGTGGATACGGTTAGCCATGGAAAGTGAAAGTATGGTGGAAAAAGGATAAATTTTATTTTCTGTTTGGGAACCGCCTATGATATATCTAGCATGGAAAGTGTGGGGAACTCTAAGTCGTTTTCGTTGGTGGGAAAAGTATACCTCCCAAAATGTTTTTATCTCTCAATTTTCGCTTTGAGCTCTGGCACCTCTACAAATCCCTACTTCCCTCCGTGAAGGGCCTTTCTTTTACTTTATGCAATTTTTATTTTTATTTTGAGTCTCCATCTTCTCTTATAAAGCACCAACTAAGGGGCACTATGATCGTACTTGAGCATTGGGTGTAGCTAATATGCGGGTGTGTTTCATGAATGGATCAATGATTGAGCATAATGGGCTAGGGATAACTTATTTTAGCGTTGATATTTTGAAAGACATGGTTGCTTGTTGATATGCTTGAGTATTTAAGTTATCATGTCAAAACTAGACTATTGCTTTGAACCATATAAAAGTCCAAATGTCCATGCTATAAAGAAAAGAATATTTGATGAACATGTTAGGCAGCATTCCACATCAAAATTTTTGTTTTTATCATTTACCTACTCGAGGACGAGCAGGAATTAAGCTTGGGGATGCTGATACGTCTCCAACGTACCTATAATTTTTTGTTGTTCCATGCTGTCATATTATCATTCTTGGATGTTTTACAATCATTTTATAGTCATTTTATATCATTTTTTGGTACTAACCTATTGACATAGTGCCCAGTACCAGTTGGTGTTTTCTGCATGTTTTTTACATCGCAAGAAATCATCACCAAACAGAGTCCAAACGGAGTGAAACTTTTTGTGGATTTTTTTTGGACCAGAAGACATCCAGTGGGCCGGAGAAGCACCTAGGGGGTGCCCCAAGGGGGGCACAACCCACCAGGGCGCGCTTGGAGGCCCAGGAGAGCCCAGGTGGGTTGTGCCCACCTCGGTGGCCTCCCGCACCGCCTCTTTGCTCTATAAATACCCCAATATTCCAGAAACCCTAACGGAGTCGACGAAAATCAATTCCAGCTGCCGCAAGCTCCAGAAACACCAGATCCAATCTAGACACCATCCCGCAGGGGTTCATCATGCCCATTGGTGCCTCTCCGATGATGCGTGAGTAGTTCTCTGTAGACCTACGGGTTCGTAGTTAGTAGCTAGATGGCTTTCTCTCTCTTGTTTGATTCTTAATACAATGGTCTCTTGGAGATCCATATGATGTAACTCTTTTTTGTGGTGTTTTGTTGGGATCCGATGAACTTTGAGCTTATGATCAGATCTATGTTTTTATCCATGAAAGTTATTTGAGTCTTCTTTGATCTCTTATATGCATGATTGCTTATAGCCTCGTATTTCTTCTCCGATATTTGGGTTTTGTTTGGCCAACTTGATCTATTTATCTTGCAATGGGAAGAGGTGCTTTGTAATGGGTTCGATCTTACGGTGCTTGATCCCAGTGACAGAAAGGGAAATGACACGTATGTATCGTTGCTATTAAGGATAACAAGATGGGGTCTATTTCTACATAAATAGATCTTGTCTACATCATGTCATCGTTCTTATTGCATTACTCCGTTTCTCCATGACCTTAATACACTAGATGCATGTTGGATAGCGGTCGATGTGTGGAGTAATAGTAGTAGATGCAGGCAGGAGTCGGTCTACTAATCTTGGACGTGATGCCTATATAATGGTCATTGCCTGGATATCGTCATGAGTATTTGAAGTTCTATCAATTGCCCAACAGTAATTGTTTTCCCACCGTTTGCTAGTTTTCTCTAGAGAAGCCACTAGTGAAACCTACGGCCCCCAGGTCTCTTCTTTAATATATTTGCCTTTGCGATCTATTTTGATTTGCTTTTGTTTTCAGATCTATATTTCCAAAAACCCAAAAATACCTTGCTGCACTATATTTTATTTTGCATTTATTCGAGATCTATTTATCCAATCTATTACAACTTTCTCCCGTCCATTAGCCATTTCTGGCGCCGTTGCCCGAAAGGGATTGACAACCCCTTTAATACGTCTGGTTGCGAGTATTTGTTATTTGTGTGCAGGTGCCGTTCATGTAGTGTTGCGTGGTTCTCCTGCTGGTTCGATAACCTTGGTCTCATCACTAAGGGAAATACCTATCGTCGTTGTGCTGCATCATCCCTTCCTCTTTGGGGAAATACCGACGTAGTTCTAGCAGACATCAAAAGGAATTTCTGGCGCCGTTGCCAGGGAGACATCATCAACATCTACCAGGTTCCTAATCACAAATCTCATCTCCTCGCAATTTACATTATTTGCCATTTGCCTCTCGTTTTCCTCTCCCCCACTTCACAAAAATTTGCCGTTTTATTTGCCCTCTTTTTCGTTCGCCGTTTTCTCGTCAGATCTATCCTTTGTTTGCAATCATGAGTGATTTCGGTATGGCAGAAACAGATGATGGCCTAACTCCTAAAATGGAGCGTACGGGTAATCTGGATGCCAAAACTTTGTCTTGGGTCAAGGGAATTTTATGGGAAAAGAACATATCCAAGAATTTTTTAATTGTGTTGGAAATTTAGGTCTTGATGATGTCCCTATACTTAAAAAGACTAAGTCTTATGCGGAAGCTATCTCAGCACTAGTTCTGAAACTTGAAAATAAGTTTGTCCGTACTCATCCTACCTTGCAAATATTGTTTTATGAGTTACCCGTCATAAAGAATCCTAAAGCTAAAAAGTTGGCCACTCTTGTTCTTATGAATGAATTTGACTACATAATACGGGAAGCTAGGGAGATCTTTGATTTCTATGGTATGAATCGTGAAAAACCCGTGATAGATGAAATTCTTTATAATAGTGATTATGCTTTAAGACATTTGCTTGGGGATAACCAAATTTTTGATGATAATCTTAAAAAGCAAGTCCCTGTTTTAGATCTAATCCAACAAGTTTTCAATGATGTTAATCAATATTATTCTTGGATTGCTGCTGGAAATCAAAGGGGATATGATGATAAGCAACTCGATAGTGCTAAAGTTTCCATGGATAATGTGTTTTATGCTGTCTTTGGAAAACCCCCTGAAAAAAAATACCTCCAAGGAAAACAAGAACAAAGATGACAATACTTAGATCCTTGCTTTATGCCTAGCTAGGGGCGTAAAACGATAGCGCTTGTTGGGAGGCAGCCCAATGAATAAAATTTATTTTTTACCTTTTGATTTCTGTTCTTGAGTGTTAGCATAATAATGCTACTGTTATGATTGAGTTTTTTGTGTTTTAGTTAGTGTTTGTGCCAAGTAAAGCCTTTAGGATTATGTTGGGTGATAGTTGATTTGATCTTGTTGGAAAACAGAAACTTTTGCGTCCAGAAAAATAATTGTTTAGAATTACAGAAGCGACGAAAAATTCTGATTTTTTTCACACAAGATTGATATACAAATTGCCTCTGTTTTCCTAATGTTTCAGAATTTTTAGAGTTACAGAAGTATTCGAAATATTCAGATTGCTACAGACTGTTCTGTTTTAGACAGATTCTGTTTTCTTTGCGTTGTGTGCTTGTTTTAATGATTCTATGGTTTTCTTTGAAGAGTTTTTGCCATAGAAAAGTTGGAATACAGTAGATATAATGCAAGAATAAAATATGAATTTGTTTGCTACAGTACTTATAGTAGTGGTTTGTTTTCTTATACTAACGGATCTCACGAAGGTTTTGTTGAGTTTTGTTTGATTGAAGTTTTCAAGTTTTGGGTGATTTTAGGATGGATGAAGAAATAAGGAGTAAGAAGAGCCTAAGCTTGGGGATGCCCATGGCATCCCAAGCTATTATTCAAAGAGAAGCAAGCAACTAAGCTTGGGGATGCCTGAGTGGCATCCCCTCTTTCTTCCAACGACCATCGGTATTTTACTCGGAACTATATTTTTATTCGTCACATACTATGAGTTTTGCTTGGAGCGTCTTGTATGATATGAGTCTTTGCTTGTTTTGCTTTTTGTTTTAAGTCTTGAATCCTTTCTGGAAACACCTTTTCGAGAGGGCCAAAATTACGCCATGACTTGTTAGAATTGCTCTGTATGCTTCACTTAAATCTTTATGAGCTATGGAATTGCTCTTGTACTTCACTTATATCTTTTTGAGCATGGTGTGCTTTATTATTTTTGAAGAAATGCTCTCATGCTTCACTTAGATTTATTTGGGAGTTAGTAAAATTTTTAAGAAATTCTCGCTTGCTTCACTTAAATTAGTTTGAGAGAAAGAAATATTATGCTCATGATCTTCACTTATATTTCTTTGAGCTTATCAAAAGCAACACATGAAAATTAGTCCCAAAGTGATAGATATCCAAGAAGGATATAATAAAAAATTTCATGAAGATCATTGGACAAAATAAACTTGATTCCTGAGATATGATGATGTGATATGTGAGTTATGTTGATGAGTAATTATGCTTTAGTAAGAATATTGGTGTTAAGGTTTGTGATTCCCTATGCATGCACGAAAGTCAATAGTTATGCAATGAAATTATATCCTACTTGTGGTGCATTATTCGGTGTTAATTATGCTTAATGCTCGCCTATGAGATTTTTCGTTTCTTGGTTGGTCGCTTCTCAATCTTTTGCTAGCCTTCATTTTGCACTAAGTATGATCACTACTTGTGCATCCAAAACCCTTTAAACCAGTTTTGCCATATGAGTCCACTATATCTACCTATATGCGGTATTCTTTTGCTGTTCTAAGCAAATTTGCATGTGCCATCTCTAATTTTGAAAATAAATTTCTCTTTTGTGTGCTCGTACGGCTCGCGAGGCGGTGAGGGGTGGCCGATATTTTCCATGCTAGATGTGTTATTCTCACGATGAGTGTTTATTCACTTGTCATTGCACGAGAGTAAGGCAAAGGTATTAGGGATGCCCAGTCCCAAAATGAATAAATGAATTTACTTTATGTTGTCAAATAATAAATTCCTTGGAAATTGTTGGTATGGAGGGCACCCGTGGATACGGTTAGCCATGGAAAGTGAAAGTATGGTGGAAAAAGGAATAAATTTTATTTTCTGTTTGGGAACCGCCTATGATATATCTAGCATGGAAAGTGTGGGGAACTCTAAGTCGTTTTCGTTGGTGGGAAAAGTATACCTCCCAAAATGTTTTTATCTCTCAATTTTCGCTTTGAGCTCTGGCACCTCTACAAATCCCTACTTCCCTCCGCGAAGGGCCTTTCTTTTACTTTATGCAATTTTTATTTTTATTTTGAGTCTCCATCTTCTCTTATAAAGCACCAACTAAGGGGCACTATGATCGTACTTGAGCATTGGGTGTAGCTAATATGCGAGTGTGTTTCATGAATGGATCAATGATTGAGCATAATGGGCTAGGGATAACTTATTTTAGCGTTGATATTTTGAAAGACATGGTTGCTTGTTGATATGCTTGAGTATTTAAGTTATCATGTCAAAACTAGACTATTGCTTTGAACCATATAAAAGTCCAAATGTCCATGCTATAAAGAAAAGAATATTTGATGAACATGTTAGGCAGCATTCCACATCAAAATTTTTGTTTTTATCATTTACCTACTCGAGGACGAGCAGGAATTAAGCTTGGGGATGCTGATACGTCTCGAACGTACCTATAATTTTTTGTTGTTCCATGCTGTCATATTATCATTCTTGGATGTTTTACAATCATTTTATAGTCATTTTATATCATTTTTTGGTACTAACCTATTGACATAGTGCCCAGTACCAGTTGGTGTTTTCTGCATGTTTTTTACATCGCAAGAAATCATCACCAAACAGAGTCCAAACGGAGTGAAACTTTTTGTGGATTTTTTTTGGACCAGAAGACATCCAGTGGGCCGGAGAAGCACCTAGGGGGTGCCCCGAGGGGGGCACAACCCACCAGGGCGCGCTTGGAGGCCCAGGAGAGCCCAGGTGGGTTGTGCCCACCTCGGTGGCCTCCCGCACCGCCTCTTTGCTCTATAAATACCCCAATATTCCAGAAACCCTAACGGAGTCGACGAAAATCAATTCCAGCTGCCGCAAGCTCCAGAAACACCAGATCCAATCTAGACACCATCCCGCAGGGGTTCATCATGCCCATTGGTGCCTCTCCGATGATGCGTGAGTAGTTCTCTGTAGACCTACGGGTTCGTAGTTAGTAGCTAGATGGCTTTCTCTCTCTTGTTTGATTCTTAATACAATGGTCTCTTGGAGATCCATATGATGTAACTCTTTTTTGTGGTGTTTTGTTGGGATCCGATGAACTTTGAGCTTATGATCAGATCTATGTTTTTATCCATGAAAGTTATTTGAGTCTTCTTTGATCTCTTATATGCATGATTGCTTATAGCCTCGTATTTCTTCTCCGATATTTGGGTTTTGTTTGGCCAACTTGATCTATTTATCTTGCAATGGGAAGAGGTGCTTTGTAATGGGTTCGATCTTACGGTGCTTGATCCCAGTGACAGAAAGGGAAATGACACGTATGTATCGTTGCTATTAAGGATAACAAGATGGGGTCTATTTCTACATAAATAGATCTTGTCTACATCATGTCATCGTTCTTATTGCATTACTCCGTTTCTCCATGACCTTAATACACTAGATGCATGTTGGATAGCGGTCGATGTGTGGAGTAATAGTAGTAGATGCAGGCAGGAGTCGGTCTACTAATCTTGGACGTGATGCCTATATAATGGTCATTGCCTGGATATCGTCATGAGTATTTGAAGTTCTATCAATTGCCCAACAGTAATTGTTTTCCCACCGTTTGCTAGTTTTCTCGAGAGAAGCCACTAGTGAAACCTACGGCCCCCAGGTCTCTTCTTTAATATATTTGCCTTTGCGATCTATTTTGATTTGCTTTTGTTTTCAGATCTATATTTCCAAAAACCCAAAAATACCTTGCTGCACTATATTTTATTTTGCATTTATTCGAGATCTATTTATCCAATCTATTACAACTTTCTCCCGTCCATTAGCCATTTCTGGCGCCGTTGCCCGAAAGGGATTGACAACCCCTTTAATACGTCTGGTTGCGAGTATTTGTTATTTGTGTGCAGGTGCCGTTCATGTAGTGTTGCGTGGTTCTCCTGCTGGTTCGATAACCTTGGTCTCATCACTAAGGGAAATACCTATCGTCGTTGTGCTGCATCATCCCTTCCTCTTTGGGGAAATACCGACGTAGTTCTAGCAGACATCAAAAGGAATTTCTGGCGCCGTTGCCAGGGAGACATCATCAACATCTACCAGGTTCCTAATCACAAATCTCATCTCCTCGCAATTTACATTATTTGCCATTTGCCTCTCGTTTTCCTCTCCCCCACTTCACAAAAATTTGCCGTTTTATTTGCCCTCTTTTTCGTTCGCCATTTTCTCGTCAGATCTATCCTTTGTTTGCAATCATGAGTGATTTCGGTATGGCAGAAACAGATGATGGCCTAACTCCTAAAATGGAGCGTACGGGTAATCTGGATGCCAAAACTTTGTCTTGGGTCAAGGGAATTTTATGGGAAAAGAACATATCCAAGAATTTTTTAATTGTGTTGGAAATTTAGGTCTTGATGATGTCCCTATACTTAAAAAGACTAAGTCTTATGCGGAAGCTATCTCAGCACTAGTTCTGAAACTTGAAAATAAGTTTGTCCGTACTCATCCTACCTTGCAAATATTGTTTTATGAGTTACCCGTCATAAAGAATCCTAAAGCTAAAAAGTTGGCCACTCTTGTTCTTATGAATGAATTTGACTACATAATACGGGAAGCTAGGGAGATCTTTGATTTCTATGGTATGAATCATGAAAAACCCGTGATAGATGAAATTCTTTATAATAGTGATTATGCTTTAAGACATTTGCTTGGGGATAACCAAATTTTTGATGATAATCTTAAAAAGCAAGTCCCTGTTTTAGATCTAATCCAACAAGTTTTCAATGATGTTAATCAATATTATTCTTGGATTGCTGCTGGAAATCAAAGGGGATATGATGATAAGCAACTCGATAGTGCTAAAGTTTCCATGGATAATGTGTTTTATGCTGTCTTTGCAAAACCCCCTGAAAAAAAATACCTCCAAGGAAAACAAGAACAAAGATGACAATACTTAGATCCTTGCTTTATGCCTAGCTAGGGGCGTAAAACGATAGCGCTTGTTGGGAGGCAGCCCAATGAATAAAATTTATTTTTTACCTTTTGATTTCTGTTCTTGAGTGTTAGCATAATAATGCTACTGTTATGATTGAGTTTTTTGTGTTTTAGTTAGTGTTTGTGCCAAGTAAAGCCTTTAGGATTATGTTGGGTGATAGTTGATTTGATCTTGTTGGAAAACAGAAACTTTTGCGTCCAGAAAAATAATTGTTTAGAATTACAGAAGCGACGAAAAATTCTGATTTTTTTCACACAAGATTGATATACAAATTGCCTCTGTTTTCCTAATGTTTCAGAATTTTTAGAGTTACAGAAGTATTCGAAATATTCAGATTGCTACAGACTGTTCTGTTTTAGACAGATTCTGTTTTCTTTGCGTTGTGTGCTTGTTTTAATGATTCTATGGTTTTCTTTGAAGAGTTTTTGCCATAGAAAAGTTGGAATACAGTAGATATAATGCAAGAATAAAATATGAATTTGTTTGCTACAGTACTTATAGTAGTGGTTTGTTTTCTTATACTAACGGATCTCACGAAGGTTTTGTTGAGTTTTGTTTGATTGAAGTTTTCAAGTTTTGGGTGATTTTAGGATGGATGAAGAAATAAGGAGTAAGAAGAGCCTAAGCTTGGGGATGCCCATGGCATCCCAAGCTATTATTCAAAGAGAAGCAAGCAACTAAGCTTGGGGATGCCTGAGTGGCATCCCCTCTTTCTTCCAACGACCATCGGTATTTTACTCGGAACTATATTTTTATTCGTCACATACTATGAGTTTTGCTTGGAGCGTCTTGTATGATATGAGTCTTTGCTTGTTTTGCTTTTTGTTTTAAGTCTTGAATCCTTTCTGGAAACACCTTTTCGAGAGGGCCAAAATTACGCCATGACTTGTTAGAATTGCTCTGTATGCTTCACTTAAATCTTTATGAGCTATGGAATTGCTCTTGTACTTCACTTATATCTTTTTGAGCATGGTGTGCTTTATTATTTTTGAAGAAATGCTCTCATGCTTCACTTAGATTTATTTGGGAGTTAGTAAAATTTTTAAGAAATTCTCGCTTGCTTCACTTAAATTAGTTTGAGAGAAAGAAATATTATGCTCATGATCTTCACTTATATTTCTTTGAGCTTATCAAAAGCAACACATGAAAATTAGTCCCAAAGTGATAGATATCCAAGAAGGATATAATAAAAAATTTCATGAAGATCATTGGACAAAATAAACTTGATTCCTGAGATATGATGATGTGATATGTGAGTTATGTTGATGAGTAATTATGCTTTAGTAAGAATATTGGTGTTAAGGTTTGTGATTCCCTATGCATGCACGAAAGTCAATAGTTATGCAATGAAATTATATCCTACTTGTGGTGCATTATTCGGTGTTAATTATGCTTAATGCTCGCCTATGAGATTTTTCGTTTCTTGGTTGGTCGCTTCTCAATCTTTTGCTAGCCTTCATTTTGCACTAAGTATGATCACTACTTGTGCATCCAAAACCCTTTAAACCAGTTTTGCCATATGAGTCCACTATATCTACCTATATGCGGTATTCTTTTGCTGTTCTAAGCAAATTTGCATGTGCCATCTCTAATTTTGAAAATAAATTTCTCTTTTGTGTGCTCGTACGGCTCGCGAGGCGGTGAGGGGTGGCCGATATTTTCCATGCTAGATGTGTTATTCTCACGATGAGTGTTTATTCACTTGTCATTGCACGAGAGTAAGGCAAAGGTATTAGGGATGCCCAGTCCCAAAATGAATAAATGAATTTACTTTATGTTGTCAAATAATAAATTCCTTGGAAATTGTTGGTATGGAGGGCACCCGTGGATACGGTTAGCCATGGAAAGTGAAAGTATGGTGGAAAAAGGAATAAATTTTATTTTCTGTTTGGGAACCGCCTATGATATATCTAGCATGGAAAGTGTGGGGAACTCTAAGTCGTTTTCGTTGGTGGGAAAAGTATACCTCCCAAAATGTTTTTATCTCTCAATTTTCGCTTTGAGCTCTGGCACCTCTACAAATCCCTACTTCCCTCCGCGAAGGGCCTTTCTTTTACTTTATGCAATTTTTATTTTTATTTTGAGTCTCCATCTTCTCTTATAAAGCACCAACTAAGGGGCACTATGATCGTACTTGAGCATTGGGTGTAGCTAATATGCGAGTGTGTTTCATGAATGGATCAATGATTGAGCATAATGGGCTAGGGATAACTTATTTTAGCGTTGATATTTTGAAAGACATGGTTGCTTGTTGATATGCTTGAGTATTTAAGTTATCATGTCAAAACTAGACTATTGCTTTGAACCATATAAAAGTCCAAATGTCCATGCTATAAAGAAAAGAATATTTGATGAACATGTTAGGCAGCATTCCACATCAAAATTTTTGTTTTTATCATTTACCTACTCGAGGACGAGCAGGAATTAAGCTTGGGGATGCTGATACGTCTCCAACGTACCTATAATTTTTTGTTGTTCCATGCTGTCATATTATCATTCTTGGATGTTTTACAATCATTTTATAGTCATTTTATATCATTTTTTGGTACTAACCTATTGACATAGTGCCCAGTACCAGTTGGTGTTTTCTGCATGTTTTTTACATCGCAAGAAATCATCACCAAACAGAGTCCAAACGGAGTGAAACTTTTTGTGGATTTTTTTTGGACCAGAAGACATCCAGTGGGCCGGAGAAGCACCTAGGGGGTGCCCCAAGGGGGGCACAACCCACCAGGGCGCGCTTGGAGGCCCAGGAGAGCCCAGGTGGGTTGTGCCCACCTCGGTGGCCTCCCGCACCGCCTCTTTGCTCTATAAATACCCCAATATTCCAGAAACCCTAACGGAGTCGACGAAAATCAATTCCAGCTGCCGCAAGCTCCAGAAACACCAGATCCAATCTAGACACCATCCCGCAGGGGTTCATCATGCCCATTGGTGCCTCTCCGATGATGCGTGAGTAGTTCTCTGTAGACCTACGGGTTCGTAGTTAGTAGCTAGATGGCTTTCTCTCTCTTGTTTGATTCTTAATACAATGGTCTCTTGGAGATCCATATGATGTAACTCTTTTTTGTGGTGTTTTGTTGGGATCCGATGAACTTTGAGCTTATGATCAGATCTATGTTTTTATCCATGAAAGTTATTTGAGTCTTCTTTGATCTCTTATATGCATGATTGCTTATAGCCTCGTATTTCTTCTCCGATATTTGGGTTTTGTTTGGCCAACTTGATCTATTTATCTTGCAATGGGAAGAGGTGCTTTGTAATGGGTTCGATCTTACGGTGCTTGATCCCAGTGACAGAAAGGGAAATGACACGTATGTATCGTTGCTATTAAGGATAACAAGATGGGGTCTATTTCTACATAAATAGATCTTGTCTACATCATGTCATCGTTCTTATTGCATTACTCCGTTTCTCCATGACCTTAATACACTAGATGCATGTTGGATAGCGGTCGATGTGTGGAGTAATAGTAGTAGATGCAGGCAGGAGTCGGTCTACTAATCTTGGACGTGATGCCTATATAATGGTCATTGCCTGGATATCGTCATGAGTATTTGAAGTTCTATCAATTGCCCAACAGTAATTGTTTTCCCACCGTTTGCTATTTTTCTCGAGAGAAGCCACTAGTGAAACCTACGGCCCCCGGGTCTCTTCTTTAATATATTTGCCTTTGCGATCTATTTTTATTTGCTTTTGTTTTCAGATCTATATTTCGAAAAACCCAAAAATACCTTGCTGCACTATATTTTATTTTGCATTTATTCGAGATCTATTTATCCAATCTATTACAACTTTCTCCCGTCCACTAGCCATTTCTGGCGCCATTGCCCGAAAGGGATTGACAACCCCTTTAATATGTCGGGTTGCGAGTATTTGTTATTTGTGTGCAGGTGCCGTTCACGTAGTGTTGCGTGGTTCTCCTACTGGTTCGATAACCTTGGTCTCATCACTAAGGGAAATACCTATCGTCGTTGTGCTGCATCATCCCTTCCTCTTTGGGGAAATACCGACGTAGTTCTAGCAGACATCAAGGGCCCAGAGAAATTATGCTACTACTGAAAAAGAATTTCTAGCAGTTGTCTTTGCTTGTGATAAGTTCAGATCCTATATTTTTGATTCCAAAGTAACTGTTCACA
Organism: Thinopyrum elongatum; assembly: GCA_011799875.1. Classification (NCBI taxonomy): domain Eukaryota; kingdom Viridiplantae; phylum Streptophyta; class Magnoliopsida; order Poales; family Poaceae; genus Thinopyrum; species Thinopyrum elongatum. The sequence goes on along the minus strand of CM022298.1, from coordinate 41,672,088 downwards.
CTGATCATGCTGCTATTAAATATCTTATGGAAAAGAAAGATGCTAAACCTAGACTTATTAGATGGGTTCTCTTGCTACAAGAATTTGATTTGCATATTGTTGATAGAAACAGAGCTGAGAACCCATTGCAGACAGCTTGTCTAGGTTAGAAAATGTTCTTGATGACCCACTGCCTATTGATGATAGCTTTCCTGATGAGCAATTAGCTGTCATAAATGCTTCTCGTAATACTCCATGGTATGCTAATTATGCTAATTACATTGTTGCTAAATTTATACCACCTAGTTTCACATACCAGCAAAAGAAAAAGTTTTTCTATGATTTAAGACATTACTTTTGGAATGACCCACACCTTTATAAAGAAGGAGTAGATGGTGTTATTAGACGTTGTGTACCTGACCATGAACAAGAACAGATCCTACGCAAGTGCCACTCCGACTCTTATGGAGGACACCACGCTGGACATAGAACTGCACATAAGGTATTGCAATCTGGTTTTTATTGGCCTACTCTCTTCAAGGATGCTCGTAAGTTTGTCTTGTCATGTGATGAATGCCAGAGAATTGGCAATATTAGTAGACGTCAGGAAATGCCTATGAATTATTCACTTGTTATTGAACCATTCGATGTTTGGGGCTTTGATTATATGGGACCTTTTCCTTCCTCTAATGGGTATACACATATTTTAGTTGTTGTTGATTACATTACTAAGTGGGTAGAAGCTATTCCAACTAGTAGTGCTGATCATAACACTTCTATTAAGATGCTTAAAGAAGTCATTTTTTCGAGGTTTGGAGTCCCTAGATATTTGATGACTGATGGTGGTTCACACTTTATTCATGGTGCTTTTCGTAAAGTGCTTGCTAAATATGATGTTAACCATAGAATTGCATCTCCGTATCATCCTCAGTCTAGTGGTCAAGTAGAATTGAGCAATAGAGAGATTAAATTGATTTTGCAAAAGACTGTTAATAGATCTAGAAAGAATTGGTCTAAGAAACTTGATGATGCATTATGGGCTTATAGAACTGCTTATAAAAACCCTATGGGTATGTCTCCGAATAAAATGGTTTATGGAAAAGCATGTCACTTACCTCTTGAACTAGAACATAAGGCATATTGGGCTATTAAAGAGCTCAATTATGATTTCAAACTTCCCGGTGAGAAGAGGTTATTTGACATAAGCTCGCTTGATGAATGGAGAACCCAAGCCTATGAGAATGCTAAGTTGTTTAAAGAAAAAGTTAAAAGATGTCATGAAAAAAGGATACAAAAGCGTGAGTTTATTGTAGGTGATCATGTTTTGCTATACAACTCTCGTTTAAGATTTTTTGCAGGAAAGCTTCTCTCTAAATGGGAAGGTCCTTACATTATCGAGGAGGTCTACCGTTCCGGTGCCATAAAAATCAACAACGCCAAAGGCACAAATCCGAAGGTGGTAAACGGTCAAAGAATCAAACATTATATCTCAGGTACTCCCATAAATGTTGAGACCAATATAATTGATACAGTAACACCGGAGGAGTACATAAGGGACACTTTCCAGAATGTTTTAGACTCCGAAAAGGAATAGGTATGTGGTACGGTAAGTAAACCGACTCCAAAATGTTTCCAATGATAATTTTTCTCCATTTTGGAATATTTACAAAATTAGGAAAATTAAAAGTAGTTCGAAAGAGACACGAGGCAGCCACAAGGGTGGAGGGCGCCCCCCCCGACCTTGTGGCCACCTCGTGTGCCCTCCGGACTCCGTTTTCTTGCACAATACTTCTTTTGGTCGGTAAAAATTCATTATATAATCTCCTAAAGGTTTTGACCACCGTACCACGGCAAAACCCCCTGTTTTCGTTTTGAGCTGTTTCTGTAGCAGTTTTGGAGTAAGATGTCGTCCCAGGATTCAGAGGGAGAGAGCTATGTAGCTGATTACATTGCAGACCCCAAGGTTTATGGGGATGTGGAGCATTATGGTTGGACGACGGAGGAAGAAGAGGACTATGATCTGAAAGGAAAAGAAGAGACAAGTTCCGATGAAGAGGAAGTCCCACTACCCCAACCTGGGGACATGCATGTGGAGTTCAAAAAGTCAAGTCTTCCTAATAGAGCAAAGATACCTAAGATCGAGTTGAGCCATTTTTGTCTCTTGCAGGAAAACAAACAGGAACTATGTAAAAAGATATTAAGGCTTGAGCAGGAGATCGATGACTTAAGGGAGGAAAATGCTATCCTCAAGCGCAAGCTGAGAAGGAAGCCTACTTCATCAACAACTCCATCATCATCACCTCCGAGGAAAGAGACATAAATACATGGGTATGGGCACTTCCCTTGGCAACTGCCAAGCTTGGGGGAGGTGCCCCGGTATCGTATCACACTATCACACCTTTACTTCTATCGTTTTTCTTAGTTCGATCCTTTTGGTTATATCTTGATCTAGTAGAATAAAGTTTTAGTATGATCTAGCTTTGAGTTTTGTTTTGAGATCTATCTATGTAATCGAGTCCGTGAGCTATATATAATAAAGAGTAGTTTTGAGTTGAGGGCTTTACTTTCTTGCTATGATCTTGAGGGAATAAAAATAAGAGAAAGAAATAAAAGGAAATAAAGAGATCATATATTGATCTTATGGAGAGTAATGACTTCACATATAAAGAGTATGTTGAATAAAATTTGTTGGGAGTTGACAAACATAGTTTTGGTCATTGTTGCAATTAATAGGAAGTAATAAAGAAAGAGAGGTTTCACATACAAATATACTATCTTGGACATCTTTTGTGATTGTGAGCACTCATTAAAATATGACATGCTAAAAAGTTGATGTTGGACAAGGAAGACAACATAATGGGTTATGTTTTCTTATATCCGAATAGAAGTTATATTGTCATGGATCCTCCAACATGTTGAGCTTGCTTTTCTCTCTTATGCTAGCCAAATCCTTTGCAGTAAGTAGAGATACTACTTGTGCATCCAAACATCCCTAAACCCAGTTTTGCCATGAGAGTCCACCATACCTACCTATGGATTGAGTAAGATCCTTCAAGTAAGTTGTCATCGGTGCAAGCAATAAAAATTGCTCTCTAAATATATATGATCTATTAGTGTGAAGAAAATAAGCTTTATACGAACTTGTGATATGGAAGAAATAAAAGCGACGGACTTCATAATAAAGTTCTTTATCACAAGCAGCAATATAAAGTGATGTTCTTTTGCATTAAGATTTTGTGCATCCAACCATAAAAGCGCATGACAACCTCTGCTTCCCTCTGCGAAGGGCCTATCTTTTTTACTTTTATCTTCTACCCTTATACAAGAGTCATGGTGATCTTCACCATTCCGTTTTACACTTTTTCCTTTGCCAAGCACTATGTGTTGGAAAGATCCAGATATATATATCCACTTGGATGTAGGTCATCATAAAGTATTATTGTGGACATTACCCTTGAGGTAAAAGGTTGGGAGGCGAAACTATAAGCCCCTATCTTTCTCTGTGTCCGATGGAAGCTTTGAACCCATAAGTATCGCGTGAGTGTTAGCAATTGTGAAAGACTAAATGATAGTTGAGTATGTGGACTTGCTGAAAAGCTCTTATATTGACTCTTTCCGATGTTATGATAAATTGCAATTGCTTCAATGACTGAGATCATAGTTTGTACGTTTTCAATGAAGTTTTTGATTCATACTTTACCTTGTGAATGAATTATTACTTTGACATAAGAAATTATATGACAATATATGTTGTTGTTCTAAAGATGATCATGATGCCCTCATGTCCGTATTTTATTTTATCGACACCTCTATCTCTAAACATGTGGACATATTTTTCGATATCGGCTTTCGCTTAAGGACAAGCGAGGTCTAAGCTTGGGGGAGTTGATACGTCCATTTTGCATCATGCTTTTATATCAATATTTATTGCATTATGGGCTGTTATTACACATTATGGCACAATACTTATGCCTTTTCTCTCTTATTTTACAAGGTTTACATAAAGAGGGAGAATGCCGGCAACTGGAATTCTGGGCTGGAAAAGGAGCAAATATTAGAGACCTATTCTGCACAACTCCAAAAGTCCTGAAACTTCACGGAGAGTCATTTTGGATTTAATAAAAAATATTGGGCGAAGAAAGTACCAGAGGGGGCCACCTGCCATCCACAAGGGTGGAGGGCGCGCCCTACCCCCTGGGCGCGCCCCCCGACCTTGTGGGCCACCTGGCAGGCCCTCGACGCCCATCTTCTGCTATATGGTGTGTTTTGACCTGGAAAAAATCATAAGGAAGCTTTCGGGATGAAGCACCGCCGTCTCGAGGCGGGACCTGGGCAGAACCAATCTAGGGCTTCGACGGAGCTGTTCTACCGGGGAAACATCCCTCCGGGAGCGGGAAATCATCGTCATCGTCATCACCATCGATCCTCTCATCGAGAAGGGGTCAATCTCAGTCAACATCTTCACCAGCACCATCTCCTCTCAAACCCTAGTTCATCTCTTGTATCCGATCTTTGTCTCAAAACCTCAGATTGGTACCTGTGGGTTGCTAGTAGTGTTGATTACTCCTTGTAGTTGATGCTAGTTGGTTTATTCGGTGGAAGATCATATGTTCAGATCCTTAATGATAATTAATACTCCTCTGATTATGAACATGAATATGCTTTGTGAGTAGTTACGTTTGTTCCTGAGGACATGGGAGAAGTCTTGTTATAAGTAATCATGTGAATTTGGTATTCGTTCGATATTTTGATAAGATGTATGTTGTCTTTCCTCTAGTGGTGTTATGTGAACGTCGACTACATAACACTTCACCATGATTTGAGCCTAGGGGAAGGCATTGGGAAGTAATAAGTAGATGATGGGTTGCTAGAGTGACAGAAGCTTAAACTCTAGTTAATGCGTTGCTTCGTAAGGGGCTGATTTGGATCCATATGTTTCATGCTATGGTTAGGTTTACCTTAATTCTTCTTTCGTAGTTGCGGATGCTTGCGAGAGGGGTTAATCATAAGTGCGAGGCTTTTCCAAGGAAGTATAGCACCCAAGCATCGGTCCACCCACATATCAAATTATCAAATTAATGAACGCGAATCATATGAGCATGATGAAAACTAACTTGACAACTATTCCCATGTGTCCTCGGGAGCGCTTTGCTTTATATAAGAGTTTGTCCAGGCTTGTCGTTTGCTACAAAAAGTATTGGGCCACCTTGCTGCACCTTGTTTACTTTTGTTACTTGTTACCCGTTACGAATTATCTCATCATACAACTATCTGTCACCGATAATTTCAGTGCTTGCAGAGAATACCTTGTTGAAAACCGCTTGTCATTTCCTTCTGCTCCTCGTTGGGTTCGACACTCTTACTTATAAAAGGACTACGATAGATCCCCTATACTTGTGGGTCATCAATGCTTGGTTATCCTTGAATATTACCTTGGGGTGCCTTGGGCATCCCCAATCTTAGGCTCTTGCCACTCCTTATTCCGTTGTCCATCAAAACTTTACTCAAAACTTGAAAACTTCACAACACAAAACTCAACAGAAAACTCATAAGCTCCGTTAGTATAATAAAATAAATCACCACTTTAGGTAGTGTTGTGAACCCATTCTAAATTTATATTGGTGTAATATCTACTGTATTCCAACTTCTCCATGGTTCATACCGCCCGATACTACCCATAGATTCATCAAAATAAGCAAACAACACATTAAAAACAGAATCTGTCAAAAACAGAACAGTCTGCGAAGATCTGAATATTAATCATACTTCTGTAACTCTAAATACTCTGAAAAATTAGGAAAGCGTAGGAAATTTGCATGTAAATCTTGTGTAAACAATTCAGAATTTTTTGTCGCTTCTGTGAATTTTCAAAATTATGCTACTGGACGCAAAAGTTTCTGTTTTTCAGCAAAATCAAATCAACTATCACCATAAGCCATCCCAAAGATCCTACTTGGCTCAAACACTAATTAAAATACTAAAACACAATTACTACAGAACTAATAATGTGTATACTCAAGAAAACAGAAAATAAAAATATTGGGTTGTCTTCCAACAAGCACTTTTCTTTAAAGCCTTTTAGCTAGGCATCGAGATTTCAATGATGCTCACATGAAAGATAATAATTGAAACACAAAGAGAGCATCATAAAACATGTGACAAAAAAATTTAAGTCTAATATGCTTCCTATGCATAGGCATATTATAAGCAAACAAATTATCAAGACAAGCAAAAACTAGCATATGCAAGGAAGAAGAAAGAAATAATAGCAATCTCAACATAACGAGAGGTAATTTATTAACATGAAAATTTCTACAACCATATTTCCCTCTCTCACAATAATTACATGTAGGATCATAATCAAATTCAACAATATAACTATCACATATAATATTCTCTTCATGATGCACATGCATGCAAAGTTGACACTCTTCCAAAATAGTGGGATCATCAAATAAAGTCATGACCTCTCCAAGCCCACTTTTATCCAAAAATTCATAAGATTGGTCATTCTCCAAAGTAGTGGGATCATTATTACCTAGAGTTGACACTCTTCCAAACCCACTTTCAATATTAACGCAAACATATTCATCATGAGGCTTAAATAAATTTTCAAGATCCTAGGAAGAATCACCCCAATCATGATCATTACAATAAGTAGTGGACATAGCAAAATTAGCATCCCCAAGCTTAGGGTTTTGCATATTATTAGCACAATTGACATTAATTGAATTTATAATAACATCATTGCCACCATGTTTTTCATTCAAGGATATATCGTGAACCACTTCATAAATTTGTTCTTTTAACACTTCATCACAATTTTCAGATTCACGAATTTCAAGCAAAACTTCATAAAGATAATCTAGTGCACACAACTCACTAGCAATTGGTTCATCATAATTGGATCTCTTAAAAAGATTAGCAAGTGGATGAGGATCCATAAACTTTTTGTTTCTGACTTTTAATAATCACACAATTATACCAAGCGAACAAGCAAACAAACCAAGTAAGACATAAAGGCAAACGAAAAGAAGGCGAATAAAAAGGAAAATATTTTTTTGTTTTTCTGAAAACATTTTAGAAGTGGGGGAGATGAAAACGAGAGGCAAATGGCAAATAATGTAATGCAAGAGATGAGAGTTTATGATAGGTACTTGGTAGGCTTGATGTAGAACCTCCCCGGCAATGGTGCCAGAAATTCTTCCTGCTAATTCTTGAGCTTGCGTTGATTTTTCCCTTGAAGGGGAAAGGGTGATGCAGTAAAGTAGAGATAAGTATTTCCCTCAGTTAAGAACCAAGGTAGCAATCCAGTAGGAGGCACAAGCAAGTCTCCAATATATGCACCTGCACAAACTAACAAACACTTGCACACAACGCGAAAAAGGGGTTGTCAATCCCTTCACGGTCACGAAACAAGACTGAGAACGAATAGAGATAGGTATAAACTATAAATGAAAGAGCAAACTAAAGTAAATATAAATAAAGTGAAGCAAGGTATTTTTGTATTTTTGGTTTTATAGATCTGAAAATATATGATGGAAAATGGACCCGGGGGCCATTGATTTCACTAGAGGCTTCTCTCTTGAAGAAAATATACGGTGGGTAAACAAATTACTGTTGAGCAATTGATAGAAAAGAGCATAGTTATGATGATATCTAAGGCAATGATTATGAATATAGGCATCACGTCCGTGACAAGTAGACCGAAACTATTCTGCATCTACTACTATTACTCCACACATCGATCGACTCTTGCCTGCATCTAGAGTATTAAGTTCATAAGAACAGAACAACACTTTAAGCAAGATGACATGATGTAGAGGGATAAACTCAAGCAATATGACATAAACCCCATCTTTTTAGCCTTAATGGCAACAATACAATACATGCCTTGCTACCCCTTCTGTCCCTAGGTGAGGACACTACAAGATTTAACCCATCACAAAGCACCTCTCCCATTACAAGAAAAACCAATCTAGTTGGCCAAACCAAACTGTTAATTCAAAGAGAAATACAAAGCTACCTCAATCATTCCTAAAAGAATTCAGAGAAGACTCAAATAATATTCATAGATAATTTGATCATAAATCCACAATTCATCGGATCTCAACAAACGCACCACAAAAGAAGATTACATCGAACAGATCCCAAAAACATCAAGGAGAACATTGTATTGAAGCTCAAAGAGAGAGAAGAAGCCATCTAGCTACTAGCTATGGACCCATAGGTCTGTGGTAAACTACTCACACATCATCGGAAGGGCAGCAATTCACTACAAAAAAATACACTTCCGTGATGATACGTGTTTGTCACAGTAGGTCACGTTTTCTGTCATGCATGTACATCCATGATGATTTTATGACAGAATCAAGATAGTCATACCTATGCTGTCGTAGAAGTGTTCCATGATACCAAAATTATCATCACGGAAGTGTCCACTTCCATGACGATAAATGGCGCGTCATGGAAGTGTTTTCGTCAAGGGTAACCAACATGTGGCATCCACCATAACGGGTCGCCGTTAAGCTATCGGGTTCCGGTTTGGATCCGATAACCCGTTAACAGCCCCGACCAATGGGGATTTTCCACATGTAAAATTCTCATTCGCCGGATGATCCACGTGTCAGCTCATTGTTGGGACAGATGTCATCCCTTCAATGGACGGAAGACGCCTATGATATGTCGACACGTGGCGCAGCCCAACAGTGGCCCATTTAAGGTAAAAAGGCCAGCCCAGCTAAAGGCCCACCATATTTTTTCACACACTAGTGGGCTGGCCCGTTAATAGCCTGCCATGTTTTGGGTCAAATTAAGGCCCATACCAGATCAGGCCCGTTCACAGCCTGTCGTGTTTTGGGCTAAATTACGGCCCATATCAGATCAGGCCCGTTAACAGGCCACTATTCTTTTGGGCCCATTCTAAGCCTGGTTTGTATTTCAGCCTGTTAAATGCCCGTTTACCAGTTCGGCCCGATAATAGTTTCGGCCTGTTAGCGGCCCGTGGTGCATCTGGGCCGTTGTCGGCCCGGTTTCACATTAGGCCATTTAACGGCCCATGCAGAAATTGGGCTATTTCTTGTCTGAAGTAACTTTAGGCCTCTTAACGGCCCATAGTCTTCGTGGATAAATTTCAGCCCAACTGGCCTATCGGCCTGTTAATGGCCCGTGTAACAGTTGGGCCTAATTACAGCCCGCGTTGAATCCGGCCTGCTTACAGCCCATCTGTTAATGGCCCGTGACACTGTTGGGCCTATGGCCCGCATTGATACCGGCCTGCTTAAAGCCCATAATTTTATTGGGCCAAACAGGGCCCGAGATTTATTTTGGCCTGTTAACGGCTCGTTCTATTTGGGCCAAACATGGGCCTCAGGCAGTTTCGGCCTGTATTGGCCCGTGAATTTTTCGGCTCAACGCTAGCCCAATCTAGTTTTTAGCCTGTTAAAAGCCCATGGTATTCTCTGGCCCAGCTGGCCAGAACTTTACTCGGCCTGTTAAAGGCGGAATACTACTATACGTTTAGACCTCCTAATGGCCCAAGATGATTATAGGCCCACGTTTTGGCCCATATATAGCGAGTTATGGGCCGGCTTGAAGACCAACAACATTGAGATCCATTGAAGCTTCCGGCCTAATTTACAGCATACCGACCAAGAATAAACCTAGACTATACAATAAAAAAAGAAATTACAGCATATTACATCCACTGGGCATCAAAGTTCGCCACCGGTGATAATAAAGCGCAACGTGACCATGGATTACATACACTGGGCATCAAAGATCGCCACCAGTGCATATAAACACGCAGACAAAAGAATGTACAAAACTAAGAGCACTTCAGAAGGCATTAGGCCTGCCCTGGCGGTGCATCAAAAGAAGCAGAACAAGCTGATGAGACCTCAGTTGTGTCAACGATAGATGCTCTAACCGTAGTTGCGTAGCAAGAAAGCACGCATGGGTGTCCTCTGCGGCCTTCTTTACATCATTGACATCAAGTTGGAGCTGAGCTGAAGCAAGCCTTTCCACTTTAAGTTGAGACTGAATAAGTCGAACTGATTGAGGTAGCAACTGCACAGAGGTTGTCTCACAGCTGCTGGTGAGTAGCTTCAACTCACTGTCTTCATCAAGACATGACCTTGTGGTCATCTTGCTCTCTTCAAGATGGTTTGGCTCACTATCTTCCCTAAAGTTCTGCCTGGCATAAGAGATACGACTCTGAAAGAGAAACAAGGAGACACGTAACAGGTTTCACAATTATATAAGCAAATAAATGGATCTGTTCTGCATAAGGAACATGTTTTTACAACTACAATTTAAAACTGGTAGTTGTTGCAAACATCCAATCAGATGTAAACACCAAAGTAAACAGCAGTGGAGGAAATGATGCCTATCCAAATCTATACTAGAACAAAGTTTGAAGGCTTGAGAAGGATGAACTTACATTACATGTTAACACGGGCTGTACAAAGCCCTTCTCCATGTCGATGGAAGGATAATTCAATAAATTCCCCAAAGAAACTTCTTTATAAGCGTTGCCTTTATTCTACATTTTGTAAAGAGTAAATATAGATCAAATAATATTGGAAGAAGGAGAGGATAATGAAGCTCAGGTGCAGAGTGATGATACATAATGAAATAGCAATTAATTAAGTACAGCGTTACAAGGCAAAAGGTACTGACAAGAGGAATGCAGACATCAACGTGTGCAGTGGCATTGGCTTTATTCAACATTTTGGTAAGAGTAAATGTAGATCTGATAATTTGGAGAAAGTGGAGGGTAGGGCAGATAAGATGCAGAGTAATGCTAGACAATCAACTATCTCCCAATGCAAGTATATTAATACTAGCACCGTCCATTATTACTTGTCGCTCAAATGAATGTATCTAGCACTATTAAGTTCTAAATACATCCAATTGAGCAACAATTAATTCGATACAGAGGGAGTACATGACAACTAGTACTTACATGAGCAATCCAAAACTTCATAACCATTGTGTTAATTCTACATTTATCTAAGAGTAAATATAGATCTTATAATTTTGAGCAAAGGGAGGATAAAGAAGCAAACATTTACAGTGATGCTACATAATCAAATAGCAATGAGTGTAAGTATGCTAACAAAGGGCAAGAGGTACTGACAAGAGCAATGCAGTGCCCAGTATTGTTGTGAGATCCTATGATCCTTTGAGAAAGGAGATTCATCTGAAATTAGTTTTCATACAAGAGAGAAGGTAAGGCACATGCAGAAATTTAGGAGTTCAAATTTTGAATTGATATCATAGATAGTACTTGACGCTGGGCTCTCTACAGTTCTAATAGGGGTTTGGCTAGTGGAGTAGGGGCAAAGTGTGGTACAGTTGGGCCTGTGTTTTCTGTGGCTGCTGATCTATCTGATTTAACAGGTATCACTACCTTTTCCAAATACCTAGTTTGTACTCCTTGAGGATCTGCACTCACCCTCTTCCTTTTGGACATCTATTACGAAAGAATAACATTTGACTGGAAAAACATATTATGATGACACATGGAATAGGTACAGAAAATGGATAGGTATGGCATATACTCATATATGATGCTTAAACTAAGCAGATGGTGGTGTAACAAAGTAGAAGTAATGCAAGAGGTCATATGCAAAATATGTGCGACCAATACAACCTTGCCAAGTTAGAGCAAGCACCTTGATGGGTGAATAAGATAGGCCATCCTCCACCATGCCAAGTTTGTTAGCCAGTAGATTGTTCCGCAATATTCCTCTCGTGCGCCCATTCTCATATTCATTTTGATCATGTTCAATACCTGACATGCATGAAAACATAAAAACAACTGAGATTATCTTTGTAATGCAGAAGTGATTCTAATCCAATACTGCCTCCCTGTAAACCCCTTTGTGCTATCTCTGCAATTCTTCTGAGAGATGCCAGGCATACTGTAATTTGGTGTGTGCATTAATATAATGTGGCCTACTACTCAAAATATAAGAGCTCCAGAAGTGATGATACTTCACAGATGACAGCTTCAACATATAGTAAAGAAGAACAAGTCGACCTGACCTGACAGATTCAAAATATACTAAGGGAGAACAACTCGACCTGACCAGTCGACCGCAAATGTCTCTGCTACTCTTCCCAACAAGGAACATACTTATTAAAGAAGAGAAGAGGATCATGTTAAAGAAGAGCAGAAGAGCAAGCAGATTGAAGATATTACAAGTCTTTCTATACAATGTCTGTTGCCCACCTATGATGAACCAGAGCGCACAGAGAAATACTATTCCTTCTGGTCTCTCCATATGTGGCTCACATGCATTTCGAAACTAAAGTAGTAACATTTAGCTGACCAATTAAACATGTCTCAGTTTTACTAATATCAGCATAATATCATATTCGAATTTGTACAACTAAGCTTGTTTAGCTTGATGGGTGGAGCAGTGCTATTACGACACGAACCACGTAGGCTGATCGTGGTCATCATAAAATGGGGAAACCGTAAGCATGATGAGTATAGTGTTGACCGTGTGAGTGGAATGGCAGATCTGAAGCTGCAAACCACGCATAGGGTAGTTAGCAACCGATGTTTGCTTTGAAATAACAACTAAGATTTGGTATGGACAAGAAAGTACAGTCAACAAGTGACAAAGAAATGCAATTCTGTTGCCTCTCTATATGTCACGACATGCATTTGGAAACTCAAGTGGGATTAGCTAACCAATTAAATGTGTCTGTTAACTAATATCAATATCATATCACAATCATATTTGAACAACTAAGCTTTGGAATTATGAGTGATGTGTTGTTTAGCTTGAAGGGTGGAGTACTGCTAGTACGACAGAAAGCACCTACGCAGATCATAGTAGGGTAGATAAAAGGGGAAAACCCTAAGCATCAAGAGTAAAATCAGGAAAGTGGAACTAGCTAGACCATATGGGCTTGTATTGCCGGTACGGCAAGAGAGGGTTCGGAAAGGCTTGAGCCCCAAAAGGGGCAGCTCTATTCAACTGAAGGCACAATACTGTTACTATCAGTCTAGACTATCAAAGACGACATAGCTCCCAGCATTTCCTGGATATTATGGCAGACCATCTAGAATCATTGAAAGCATCCATCTGAAGCGACCCAATAGACCTGTCGACAGTAAATGTCCCTGCTCCACTTCCCGACAAGGAACATACTGTACTACTCCCTCCGTTCTTAAATATAAATCTCTTAGAGATTCGAATGCAGACTACATACAGAGCAAAATGAGTGAATGTACACTCTAAATATGTCTACATACATCCGTATGTAGTTCTTATTGGAATATCTAAAAAGACTTATGTTTTACCGAAAAAGGCTTTTTGCCCGCTTTATAAATAAAGCAACGATGAACAACACCGGGTACAAACGCACGCCACCACAACACACGCACGCACCCAAGGAAGTTTAGGAGCGGAGGAAGTAATATACTTATTAAGAAGAACAGAAGAGGAACATGATAACAAAGAGCAAGCAGATTTCTCTACTTTTTTCTCTACTCTTATACTCTTATATATATATATATATATATATACTACTCTTATAAAAAAAGAGTTGGTGATGATGGTGTGCCTGCCATCCTGCAATATAGGCCGTCCGATTTATATCTGACGGATAGGAAGGAAACTATGGCAATTTTGCAAAAAGATACCCACACCCCTCTCCACATTTGCAAATAAGTCCTTCCCTCGTTCATCCTTTTCTCTCACAAGATAAACTACTCATACAAATGCATCTTGATGTTACGTGCAATGCACGGGCATCTTGCTAGTACTCTTATAAAAAACAGAGTTGGTGATGATGGTGTGCCTGCCATCATGCAATATAGGCCGTCTGATTTATATCTGATGGATAGGAAGGTTACTATGGCAATTTTGCAAAGAGATACCCACACCCCTCTCCACATTTGCAAATAAGGCCTTCCCTCGTTCATCCTTTTCTCTCACAAGATAAACTACTCATACAAATGCATCTTGATGTTCCGTGCAACGCACGGGCATCTTGCTAGTTAGATAATACAATGTGTGTTACCCACCCATGATGAACCAGAGCGCATAGAGAAATGCAAACCCCTTCTGTCTCTCTATATGTGGCACACATGCTTTTCGAAACGAATATAGGAACATTAGCTAACAAATTGAACGTTCTCTGTTTTAGTAATATGAGCATCATATCAGATTCGTATTTCAACAACTAAGCTTTGGAATTATGAGTGGCATGTTGTTTCGCTTGATGGGTTGAGGTCTTGAGGAGCAGTGCTAGCACGACACGAAGCACCTACGATGATGGTATTGAATATAAAGGGGGGAAACCATAAGCTTTACGAGTATAGTGACCGTGCCATGGCTGATCTGAAGGTGCAAACCGGACAAAGGCTTCTTCGCAACCAATGTTTGCTTTCAACTAGCCACTACGATTTGGTATGGACAAGAAAAGTACAGTAAACAAGTTACGATCTATTTTCCGGGTGAGATCAATAACTTAAGCAGATATGAAAGAGTACCACCTCTCTTGCGACGCCATGTAGTCCCCTACTGATACGTTAAGGGTGCTGCGGGTGCGATGGTTGTCGGCGGCGTGGAAGAATACTTTAGACGGCAGACGGCCAGGTCGGGGGATAAGTCATGTTGCCGTGGACGAGGCGGTCGTAGGAGCGGTAACGGCAAGGTGGACGACGACGCTGATGAAGCGAGAGGACGCGACGAAAGGATCCTAGTCCGGCGCCGTGGATGAGAGACGTCCATCTCTTGTAGTGGACGACGGGGTAGGGGTAGCGGCTTCGGCAAGGTGGAGGATGGGGTGGTGGACAGAGGAGGCTGGCCGGAGTGGGGAGGTTGTTGTGGCGCCGACGGTGTATGAATGGGCAAATGGAGGGGGAGGGGGGATCTCAAACTTTGGCACGCGCTTGTCTGAAATGTGGGAAAGTTACGAACTTAGCCCCCGTTTAAAATTTCAGACATCTCATCGGTTGGGGATAGGATGGTAATCTCGCATCTCCCCAATATTTGCCGGTAGCGATTTCGGGCAAGGAGAGGGTGTTTTGTCGCCCACGGTTGGCGCCCACGGTGTATGAACAGGGCTGACAGGTAGGGCGGTTGTGTCACGTCTGAGGGAAGTTACACATCTGCCCCTATTTAAAATATTTGCCTACATCGATTTCGGACGAGGAGAGTTTGTTTTGCCGCCCACCATTTATGAATGGGGAAATGGAGGGAGAGACACAGGTCTTTCAGACGAGCTTGAATCTAATGTGTTTTGCCGCCCACGTTTGGCGCCCACCGTGTCTGAATGGGCTCAGAGGCGGTCGTGTCACGTCTGATTGAAGTTACTAGTCTACCCCTATCGACAGCAGTGGAAATCGGGTCGATTAGGATGTGAAGTGTCAGGGGTAGACAGTAATTTCCATCTCACAAACACTTGCTTCGGGCAGCCTTTCACAAATGATAGTGGGTGTTTTGCCGCTTCGTTCAAAATTTGGGAGAATTAGCATTCACGTTTACCCTGGGCCCTGGCAACTAAATTCAAATCCAATTTGTATTCAATTAAGAATATCCATACATCGTTCTACATTTTGTTATTTATTTCTTCAAAACCATGACAAAGATTTATTCCACCTTTATATATGAATATGATTTAGAAATGCCACAATCTTCGAATTCAGTAGGTTGGATACACTTTGAGTCAAACAGTTATTTCATCCAATACAATATGCTCACACGAAAAACAGTTCACCTTATGTCAATCATACAGGTACTGAGGATTACCTCGCCTAAAAAATTCAGATCATTACAACACATGGACAACATAGGGGCTCTTACAACATAATCCATTCAGAGACATGACACAACATGCAAGTATACTAATCTAATGACAATTTCAACTGGTATCTAAAGAAGAACTGGGATTACCCTGGGCTTCAGATAGCAGAAGCAGCAGGACCTCCTCCGTCTTCGAATGCAACATTCTTACGTCCTCCAATTCTTGGGTTGCTTGCATAATGCGTGCAGCTAATTGCATAATTTCCAGCCTCAAGATCAAGACTACCTCATTCATGGCAGCCACACCATCTCTTTCTGCCTCTAGTAGAGCCTCAAGAACTATAATATCTGTGCTCAGACTGCTCTCCAGCAGTGTTGCCTCTGAACTGCTACCATCTGGTAACATGGATGGCGCACTACTTCCACAAATAGATTTTGGGGTTGTACATTGTGTCCTAGTGTGAACGGCATCCTGAAAGGTTTCCACTGGACATAAGTAAGAGATAGTTATCGCATGATCCAGGCAGTAAGCTTACATGGTAAATGACATACGAATTATTGCCGAGCATGGCAAGCTATATTTAAATGGTTCGAAGCAGCATCAGCCGAAAACAAATTAAAATGGTAAGATGAAACTAGGGATGTAAGTGGCAAATAAATGGCATCCTCCAGTCCCATCTAGTTAGTTTTTGCTAGCTCGCTAGTTCATTTTCCACAAAAAACAAAAACTCTTTTGAACTATCAAACCATTAGTGGACTTTAATCAGGATTAAACGGGACCCAGTTGACATCCCTATGAAAGGCAGTGTACCACCGCTATATTTTAGTTGCCAAGGCATCTAAGTAGTTGAAATAATCTGAGAAAGCACTTAACAGTGTGGCCTCATATAAACTACGAAGACAGTCTTGTGATGAAGTTCATAGGAAAAGTTAAGGAGTCAAATGAACTAGGCATGCATTTCTTTACGATAGTACAGCAGGCACTGCTGACATATTGGCCAACTCAGGTATAGCCTAACAACTAACAAACAAGCATTCGAATCAAGCAATACAGCAAAGCAGACAACTGGACTATTTGTAATTCTGTAGGATTACAGGTTGAGGGCACAAGCCAAGAAAGCAGCCCACACACATTACATTTCACATGTACTAAAACACACTGGCTTGCCATATGTTGCTATGCAGCCTCGTTGCTGTTGCAATGTTCTTTGAAGATATCGTCAGCATCCCAAGGTTGCAAATCTAGTTGTTGTAGTTTATTCTACACCCTCTATTTAGGTAAAATTAATTTTAATCGCATGCACTAGTTCGAATTGATCATCAATGGTTCATCAAAAATAATGAAAGAAGGGTGTGTGCTTACACGACAATATATGTGCTTCACTCTATTTTTATGCTTGTTCGAGGTGCTAGCCCCAAAAGAACAAATATTTTGCTTGATGGGGTTGGCAGCTCCATAATTAATAGAAGCATCAAATTAGTCATGCAACTTGGGAAGATCAAGAACGCAAAAAAAAGTAATGAACAGAGGCTCGGAGCAGTGATGTAATAGCTAGCATCACAAAATGTAGGGTAAAACAAACAAAAAGCAGCAGAACCACAAGGTAGTTTGCTGATGTGTAATTAAGCATAGAGAACATGAAGCAGTCTGATGTAACCAACAGGTGGCATCAGAATAACACCATTATCATAAATATAGCATGCAAGAAGTAAAATAGTAGGCAGTGATATCTAGGAAGTACAGTAATACTTAGGACAAAACAAAAGCATTGTAACTATATGTGCACTGGTTTGTAATTTAGCACATGTAACATGTTCACTGCTAGAAGTATGGCCCTACAGGTGCAAGCAGAATAACGCGTCTCATGAAAAATTGAATGATGCCCTGAAGAAATTCAAAGGTGCGGTGCTTATGCTAAGAAAGTGAACGTAGGCGCCGGCCGTTGGATAATAGTACCTGATTCTCGGCGGTGTATGGGTATCGTTGTCATACTTGATAGCTAAGGATCGTCGATGGTGCTCGTGTTGCGGTTGAGTTTGGGCCGGTGTCGCCGTTGCTGAAGCGGCTCCGGTGCTTCGGTTGCGGCGCCTGTCGACATACAAGAAAGCTCATCTGTGGTAAGTGAACAGTTCCACGATAAAGAAGAGAAAAACCGAAGGAGTACAAATCGAAATAACCTGATGAGGTTGCGGCATCAGTAAAGTAGGGCCGGTGGAGTTGAATATGGCGTCCGTGGAGCGGGTCCGGTGCAGTGGACGAAGGCGTCGGCGAAGCACATCCGGCGCGGTGTACAGTGCTTTCGGTGAGGCGAATCTGTTGCGGCGGACGAGGGCTTGTATGAAGGGCCAGCGATGGGGCGGACGAGGGAGTCGGCGAAGGGCCTACACTGTGGTGGACGAGGGCGCCGGTGAAGCAGATCTAGTGCAGTGGACCATGATGGCGGTCAAGGAGATCTGGAGCGGTGGACAAGCCAGTCACTGAAGCGGCTCCGGTGAAGTGGTGAGTTGGCAGTTGGGCGTTCCAAGGTGCGGAAGGTAGATCCGGCGGGGTGTGAGGTCCACCGCTGCGGTGGAGGACTAGATTCGGTGGCTTGGCGTGGTTAGGGGGCGGGGAGGGGAAGGGGAGGGGCTCTGGGGAAGAATGTTGGGGGCAAAGAGGGGCAAACAATGGAGTTACCAAAGCAGCCCTTTTCCATTCATGTGGCAGGGGTAAAACAGGAATATCGCAGGGCTAAACTTTCGGGCGCGAGATATTTCGATGTGAGCGGGAAGTTTGAAAGCTTTTGGCCGCTGAAATTAAGTGTTCTGCTCTTGTACGGCCGACTATGATATCATGGTCGAGAATTTATTTGTTTTGCACGCAAAAAAAGGTGCAAGTTTCGAAAATCAATGTCTCCAACTCGAAACTTAGATTGTCCATTCAATTCAAATATGGATCATTGAGCTAGTGGAAGCAAATACCATCATATGGTCCAATCCAAATGAAATTCCAAATGTGTTTATCCGAAATATGATGACAAAAACAAAAATGTGCATGCGTATGAATAAAGTGGATGATTATAAGGTTTGGACATGCTCGTATGTGTATATCTCTAGGTTTGATATATGAATTTGAAATCACGAAATCCTGGCTTAAAAAATGTACCTCCGTTTAAATGAATTACAAAAGCTAATGATGGAGTCGAATTCCAAAATTCCAATCTTAGGTTTGTAATTCTGGTACTTCAAAGTATATCACGCATGTTCAAAAGTATCGTTATCTCATAGTCCAAACTATGAAACAAATTGATCAACCATGAGTGCACACACTATTGACCATATATATCTCAATTACTCTAAAGTCTCTCAAATATAGACACCTCACTCTTTATCTGAAGCCACCCACCCCGTCCCCCCCCCACAAGTCGTTCTCTCCCCCGGACATGAACACAGGAGCACATTAACACCCCTCTCTCTTCTAAGTCCGGACCCCAATATAGGTCTCTATAACTTTGTCTCTCAGGCATGGACACATCTCTTCCTCCACTCTCTAGGTCTCCCGGCATCTCTCTTTCCCAAGCACACGCACTATATAGAGTGTATCTTTCCCATACACACAAAACGTCGCCCCCAAACGTCTATCTCCCTAGTTATGTGATTCTCGCACACTCACCTCACTCACCACCCCCACTGCAAACAAGCACCCTTTGTCTCCTTGTGCACCACTCTCCTCTTTCTATCTCTCCCACACATGCGGACCCGCCCCAGCTCCTTCCCTATATACATATATGTCGTGACTATTTCCATAGCTCCCTAACGTATCATCGTTCTCAATCTCGCACATTGTTCTCTACACCATCTATTTTAGATCTCTCATGAAGTCTCTATCACACACACGATGACTCGCTTCCCTTGCGTCTCCGTACATTGGCCACTTTCGAACAACATCAACCTAGTCTCCCTATCTATATGCCACTTCCGCACACAAATGACCCCTCTCTCTCCCCCTCTCTTCCTCTCTCTCTCTCTCCCTCGCTAGCTCTCTCTCTCTCTCGCTCTCACACCCCTCTCCCACACACACTCGATGTCTCTTCCAAATAGTCTGCTCCCCGCCCGCACCCATGCTATCCCACTACTACACATGCCTTTCTCTCTCTTTGACACACATGTCACACCATTCCCCCCTTCCCTACTAGGTTTACATCATTAGTGGTCTCTCTTCTCCACACACACACACTCCCTCTCACACACACGCGCGCGCACAAACACACACAGACACGCACAAACACCCATCTATCTGGATCCTTCTTTTAAGACACACAACCTTGCATATTCTCTCCAGCTCTAGGTATGTATATATCCCCCTCTCTCTCTCTAGTTAACATGCACACCAAAATTCTCCATCTCTTTAACTCACACATCTCTCCCCATGTCCGCATGTGTATCTCACACACTCACTCTCTAATTAGGTCTATGTGTCTCCATGTTACACAACACAAAGCCCCATGCACATGTCTCTCTCTATCCTCCACACACACAGAGTCAGAGACACAAAGAATCTCTTATCATTGCCTCAGTCTCTACACATATCACACACGCACGCACTGTCTCTCTCTCACACACACGCTCAACCAAGGTTTTCCCGTGAATAACTTACCGTCTATTCATCAACAGTCGTGGCAGTACGACGAACACAAGATGTGAAAAAGATTAAATCTACACATGCGTAGACCACCTAGTATGGCTACTAGGACTAGAGCGAGCTGAAAGCGCGCCGCCGTCACCCCCTCCTTATCGGCGACGGGAAAACCTTTGTTTTACACAGTCGAGAAGTCATCGTGCTAAGGCCCCACATGCTCAGCCATTGAATAGAATGTAGATCCAAGTTTATGGAAACATGTATCGATAATACGTTTGTATCTCCATACTTATATCTCTTCTTATAAAAAAAACCGAGTTGGTGATGATGGTATGCCTGCCATCCTGCCGTTTGTATCTCCATACTTATATACCCGCACCTCTCTCCACATTTGCAGACAAGGCCTTCCCTCGTTCATCCTTATCTCCCACAACCTCATTGTTGAGCAATTAAAAAAGGAAGCCTCTGGAACAAACTGGCATGGTGGTTGCTGCCGGCGTCGTCCATCCCCATGCCTCCGCTCAGTTCGACCACCAATCACCACCACGCCCCACTCCTCCTCACCTTATCTCTCCTCTTTCTCGAGATATCATTAGTTTTTACACACGGGATTACTCCCGCATGGGTCAATCACAACAGGTGTTTTATAAAAAAAAATGCATCTTGATGTTCCGTGCAATGCACGGGCATCTTGCTAGTACTCCTACAGAAGACTTAGTTGGTGATGATGGTGTGTCTGCCATCCGTCATTTCTGACCATTAGATCTACATCTAACGACTGTGAGGTAAGTTGTTGCCTTTTCTCAACAACATCCCACTTCTCTACCAATTTGCAGAAAAAACTTTAATTAGTATCTTAAAACCAACCACATCCCTCCCTCACCTCACCAAAACAGCCCAAGGAATATATTCTAATTGAAACATAATATATTTCTAGTGATATATGTATATCAAAATTAGAGTGTTTCTATCAATTTTGTGAATAAGTATTATTCTAATTATGATCCGTTGCAACGCACGTGCACATTGCTAGTATTTCCAACCATGCAAAAAACTTGCTAGTATTTCCATAGTTTCGAGTTTTCCATCAAGATATTAGTCACTCATGGTTGATATTTAGTTTGAATTATGTACACATAGGCACTATGTAACTAGCCGTGCTTATTGGCTTCCAAAGCTTAACTTCCACTCCTACTTACAGTATGTACAGTATTTAACAAAAAACTACCACTTTCAACCAGCCCTAGGAAGAAACTATTGTACAAAAAATAGCAAAAACATACCCAAAATTTCTTAATCCTCGCCAAAAAACTACTACCTAGTGCCGATTAGGCTCGTTTAAACCCGTTTATGACAGGGTTGGCCCACACGTCCGTGCCGACGAGGCAGCTTAAACCAACACATTTTGTTTGACCGTTGACACGAGGGACCCACATCTGTCCTTCTATCCTGTTCTTCCTCCTCCAATCATTATTTTTCCTGAACATTACTTCAAACAGTTCTTATGCGTGTTCGTCGGTGGCGCCGGTGATGAGCGAGCTGGCCGCCGCTCCGTCGGACGGGCCGGACGCCGCGCTGGCCTCCGCACTGGTTGGCTGGCTGGCCCGAGCGTGGCTCACGTGCGAGCAAGCCGCCGCGCTGGCCTTCGCTCGAGCCAGATGGCTGGCCTTAGCATGGCGCGCGCGGGCAAGCCGCCGCACCGCCGTGCCAACCTAGCCAGCAAACCTTGCAGACAAGCAGCTGGATGCATCCAGCGGGTGTGTGCTATCTTGGCTAGCTAGCGGCCGCGAGCGCCGGACGAAGCTGGCATCTGGGCTGCCGCAAGATGGGCTCCGCGCTGCCGGCGCTTTTGACCTCGCCTTCTGCCGGCGGCGGTAGCTGCGTCCCACGGCCGAGAATGACTAGGTGGACAGGCCGTAAGTAGGAGGTCACTCGGGGATCTTTGTCCAGACTGGCATGTAGGTCCCACAAGTCATAACGCCTAAGGGCATCTCCAATGGTCGTATGATCATCGTTGGTAAATTTTCCATGTAGACTGTTCTGATGAGGTGGCTTAAAATAAAAGAAGAGAGAGAATGGGATGGTATGATGCTGAACCAACGTTCTGGACACAAGCTCCGAGGTAATTGCATTCATTTCTATGGGCCCTTCCTGGACCTGGTGAGAGCTGTGGTAGCTACCTCTCCAATTTACTTCTCTCGGGTGTTGGTCATCAGTTTATTTACATTGATTTAACGTGTGTGGTTCCCAATAGATTAACATACGCTTCACTGGAGAACTTGTATGATACGCTGTTGGTTGCTGACAAGGACCTTGTACCAACGATTCTATCGAACAGACTATTGCAGATGCTTTAACTTGCCGGTCAAATAGAAGGCGTTGACTGAAGGGGCGACATGTGTTGAAACGTGCTTATAATGGCACTTTGTAGAGTAGTCGTTTCTTGGTAGGGCTGGTTGGTAAGTGGTACTAGTTTCTTGGTATTAGTGGTTTCTTGTAAAGAACAATGTACTAGCGACAAAAGGCGATTCTATGCTGCGTTGTACTCCAACGAGTACTACTAGTGGTCGCGGGAGTGTATAGCTCGTTTTGTGGGTTCGATCCCGGCCGAACGCACGGCGGCCTTTTTTTTAAATAGTAACCTTGCTACGAGCCAATATTGTACACTGGTGGTTTGACTTTTATAGTCGAACGGACGTGCCGCACCACAATCTGGGTGCACTGGATAGCCCAGCCACGTGAACGAGTTTTCCCTCCCATCATCTCGTGGCTCGCGTACTAGAGTAGTACTCCTATATATCAATTCACACCATGCAAAGTTTCTCGCCTGCGTGCTCGCCCTAGCAGCACCTCGCTTGCAGCTTCCTCACTAGCGCCTCCCAATTAAGCCCGAGGAGCCGGAAAAGCCTGGCGCGGCATTGAGAACTGTGCAATATGGCTCTGTACGTAAAGTGCTACTCTACTACTCTGTAGCTTGTGGCGTTGCACGCATGGACTTCGCTCCATTATCGGCTCTATAAAAGAAATTCCTCTTGACGTGATTTTTTTTTGTTTTGGAACGGAGGCAAAAGCTTTGCCTCATCTCATTCATAAAGAAGGAACTAACAAAGTTCGACAAGATCTATTACACCTCCACAAATGGAAGCGAAAAGCCTAGTCTTGCTGTATCAAAGAACTCAAAAGTTCTGCCCCCGCAGTAACCGTCGCTGATAAACAGGCTGCTAGTGTGCGCGTGAGAGGAGCGGCTGAGTAGGCCAGCTACGCGCTTGAATAGAGCACGGAGAGTACGCACTACGCAAGTGTACTTTCCCTGCATTGATAGTACAGTGATGGTTCTAGAGAACAGTAGTACCCTCCACTTGCAACTGTAGCTCCATGGCCTTGAGATTCAAGAGTTCAAAACTGGTGCACTATAGAAGTACAATACATCGCACTACTAGTTGAGAAAGTAGTACTACTACTACTCCTACAGTATTACGTAGTAAATAATAGCCTCACCATCGCGGGGCACTAGGCACTACCACTATGCGTGCCCGCATAACTTCCTTAACGAAGGGACGAGGCCTTGCGGTTATGCTCTTATCTCCTCCTCGCCAGTTCCCCTCCCCCCGAAGAGACCAAGGCAGTTCGTCGCTACTCCCATGGATTCACCAGGCGGTTCTCCTCCTCGTCGGGGCTGGGAGACCTTGGACGACGATCCTCTGGGAGAAATCGCACGCCGCTCCGACGTCCTCACCGCCGCAAGACTCGGTGCTTCCTGCACCAACTATTTTAAGACGGTGCTTAAACAGGCTTGGGAAAAGGCCATGCTTGTTGGTCTTCCATGCGTCCTCGAGGAGAAGGTTATTCCATGGGGCAATCCATCGAACAGTCCACCGCTCCCTGGCCATGGTTGCACGTTGACTCAACTAGAGTTGCCGACGTTGAGAGATAGTCGGATTTTGTCCGATGAGCAGGTCAGTCATGGAGTTTGATCATGCAGTGTATATTCTAAATATAGTACTTAGTTATTCCATCCTGTAATTTCTCCGCTGCCCACCGTCTTATATATAGGTCTGGTTTGGTGCCAACGAAGATTGGCTTGCATACCTCCGGCCGGATACCACCTTCATTTTGCACAACATCCACAGCAGTGCGGCCGTTCCCGTAGACCCCTTCTCCACCATTGGGATCGGCCTTCCGGACTGGCCGGGCTTGAATACGTATGATGATGCCTACATGAGATTGAAGAAGATAGCAATTGCAGACCCGCCGACAAAGTGACACGGCTACGACGATTACTATCTCATCGCGGTGTTCGACATAAGGATTGCCATCAATACAAAAGGCAGTAACGGCAGAGGCTGGCACATGTTGGCCGCGGCAGATTTGTACCCCTACACGTTCGAAGATGCCGTGTGCCATGTAGGCCGCATCTTCGCACTGACAAGCCAGGGGACTTGTTTCATCTGGTTGCCATCCTACGGTACGGGAGATTACAAACGGAATGCACAAACCATCATTTGCATCCCTAACGGTACTCCATTATTTTGCAGGGACCAGTCATCCCCCGATCAAAATAAGATCGCCGATCCTAGATGTGCATTTGCATCCGTGATTCGGTCTAACCTGGAACCTTGTAGCTGACTTTGGCATATTGGGATCAACTATCTTAGCAGTCGTTACCCATGGTACCACTGATGTGCAACACGGCCACACAATCTACCACGATCGGACCGTCACCATCTACCCAGGTATTTCATTTTCTCATTGCTGTTTGTTAGAGTAGTAGTACTTGTTAGTTATTTTCTTTTCTTGACTGGGACATGTTTACTGTACTAGTACTACCTCCGTTCCTAAATATAAGTCTTTGTAGAAATTTCACTATGGACTACATACAGAGCAAAATAAGTGAATCTACACTCTAAAATGCATCTACATACATCCATATGTGGTCCATAGTGAAATCTCTACAAAGACTTATATTTACGAACGGAGGGAGTATATTTTTTTAATCCTCTCGCCTTCTCTTTCATTGTAGTACTACTTACTAGTACTAGTACTTTTTACCTTGGAGGACGCGTAAAGCTAGCTAGGCCCTTGAAGACTTGAACCCACTAGCTCCCAGCATTTTTGTTTTTCTATGTCTTACTATCTCATCCATGTAGCCAAGAGTGGCTATATATAATAAGCCGGTTATTTTACTTCCTCTATACTGGAGTAGTACTATTTGATGCACAATATTACTGACCGCCATATTTGAGCACAACATTATTATGCATGGACCTTGACCATGTACGTCACCATGTGTCCAGATCTGAGATGCCGCGTGTACCAGATGAACGGCGCCGAGTTCGACCCCCGTGATGCTATGTGGGTGCCGAGGAACACTCTTGGAGAGTACTTGCTTTTCATTGGGGACAGCTAACCCATTGTGAAGAGGATGCCACCTTCCGTGCACGACACCGAAGGCCTGCCGTTCATGAAGTATGGTTGTGTCTTCAGTGCGCACCGCCGGATGAACGACATGCTGGGACACGCTATCCCTGATTTATGCCGCTTCAGCTTGGATGAGTCTCCATCGTGTGGAACCGGACTAGAAAGCTGCGACAATGATTCTCGTTGCCCACCATTATGGATCATGCCATCTATGAAGAACACCTGGGACAGGAACCTGGAGGAGGACATGGAGCCCATCTCTAACGTGTAAGTAGAGTATGGTAAATTGTGAATGGTAACGCTGTGAATATATGTAGACTAGTCATGCACAAATTTATCACATGAAATGGAGATGAACTTGTGTGGCATACTAGCATTTGTCCTTTAGAATTTATTACTAGTAAATGTGTTATGTGTACGTGCAACTTGTGTGGCTGTTGCACGGGCTCCAACACGCTCTGTGAGAAAAAAAAGGTGGCACAACTTTGGATATAGGTGACGTGGCGGCATCATACAGTAGCATCGTTCGCTATAGTTGTAGTACTAGGACGACAACTCCTATAAAACCTTGCGCTTGGCTCTTTGCCTCTTCGGGAGGTTCAACAGTTCGTACTCCTGTGAACCTTGCACTTGGCTCTTCGCCTCTTCGGAAGGTCCAACAATGATGATACTACGGTACAATATGCTTCTAGCAATCTGACACCGAATGAACTGCTGCACGTCCACCGCGAGGGTGAGGGAGAGGGCACTGTAGTCAAAACCCTCTCCTCGTCCAACGAGCCACCGCGCGCGTGGGCGAGGGAGAGGGCGTAGGCGTACGTAGTAAGCAAGCTTCTCCTCGTCCTGTGAGCCACCGCGCATGGAGAGGGAGAGGGCGTAGTAAGCAAGCTTCTCCTCGTTCGGCGAGTTGATGGGACACATCAAAGTAGTACTAGTCCATACTGCGTCCTTTCCAATTAATATGGCTTAATTTGAAACGAGAAAAATACACTGGCGGTCAACGTATGTAACAATACGCTCATTACGGTCACTATATAGTTTTGCGGTGATTATACGGTCACTAGCTCACCGTAGAGCACTGTATTGCACCCTACAGACCGGCCACATAGTCGACGTGGCACTTTGTTGACTGGTTAAATTGACACCTGGTTTCTGGGTCCCACCTGTCAGTTGGCAGAGCAAAGAAATCAGTTAAACAAAACTTTACGCAGGCGCGATAGGAGTCCAACACATGCGAGCGAACCACCCTGGTTGTGTATGTGAGTGCATGCACGTGTACTCCCTTGGTCCGTGAAAAACTGTACATCTAGCATTAGAAAATTTCCCAACAAAGAGTGTACATCTATGATGTCTGCTAGAACTACGTCGGTATTTCCCCAAAGAGGAAGGGATGATGCAGCACAGCGACGGTAGATAATTCCCTCAGTGATGAGACCAAGGTTATCGAACCAGTAGGAGAACCACGCAACACTACGTGAATGGCACCTGCACACAAATAACAAATACTCGCAACCCGATGTTTTAAAGGGGTTGTCAATCCCTTTCGGGCAACGGCGCCAGAAATGGCTAGTGGACGGGAGAAAGTTGTAATAGATTGGATAAATAGACCTCAAATAAATGCAAAATAAAATAAGTCCAGCAAGGTATTTTTGGGTTTTTGGAAATATAGATATGAAAACAAAAGCAAATAAAAATAGATCGCAAAGGCAAATATATTAAAGAATAGACCCGGGGGCCATAGGTTTCACTAGTGGCTTCTCGCGAGAAAAATAGCAAACAGTGGGAAAACAATTACTGTTGGGCAATTGATAGAACTCCAAATACTCATGACGATATCCAGGCAATGATCATTATATAGGCATCACGTCCAAGATTAGTAGACCGGCTCCTGCCTGCATCTACACCTATTACTCCACACATTGACCGCTATCCAGCATGCATCTAGTGTATTAAGTTCATGGAGAAACAGAGTAATGCAATAAGAACGATGACATGATGTAGACAAGATCTATTTATGTAGAAATAGACCCGTCTTGTTATCCTTAATAGCAATGATACATACGTGTCGTTTTCCTTTCTGTCACTGGGATCAAGCACCGTAAGATAGAACCCATTACAAAGCACCTCTTTCCATTGCAAGATAAATAGATCAAGTTGGCCAAACAAAACCCAAATATCGGAGAAGAAATACGAGGCTATAAGCAATCATGCATATAAGAGATCAAAGAAGACTCAAATAACTTTCATGGATAAAAACATAGATCTGATCATAAACTCAAAGTTCATCGGATCCCAACAAACACACCGCAAAAAAGAGTTACATCATATGGATCTCCAAGAGACCATTGTAATGAAAATCAAACGACAGAGAGAAAGCCATCTAGCTACTAACTACGGACCCGTAGGTCTACAAAGAACTACTCACGCATCATCGGAGAGGCACCAATGGACATGATGAACCCCTCCGACATGGTGTCTAGATTGGATCTAGTGTTTCTGGAACTTGCGGTGGCTGGAATTGATTTTCGTCGACTCCCCTAGGGTTTCTGGAATATTGGGGTATTTATAGAGCAAAGAGGCGGTGCGGGAGGCCACCGAGGTGGGCACAACCCACCTGGGCGCGCCTGGGCCTCTAGGCGTGCCCTAGTGGGTTGTGCCCCCCTCGGGGCACCCCCCAGGTGCTTCTCCGGCCCACTGGATGTCTTCTGGTCCAAAAAAAATCCAAAAAAAGTTTCGCTCCGTTTGGACTCCGTTTGGTATTGATTTCCTGCGATGTAAAAAACATGCAGAAAACAGCAACTGGCACTCGGCACTATGTCAATAGGTTAGTACCAAAAAATGATATAAAATGACTATAAAATGATTGTAAAACATCCAAGAATGATAATATAACAGCATGGAACAATCAAAAATTATAGATACGTTGGAGACGTATCAGCATCCCCAAGCTTAATTCCTGCTCGTCCTCGAGTAGGTAAATGATAAAAACAGAATTTTTGATGTGGAATGCTGCCTAACATGTTCATCACATATTCTTTTCATTATAGCATGGACATTTGGACTTTTATATGGTTCAAAGCAATAGTCTAGTTTTGACATGATAACTATAAATACTCAAGCATATCAACAAGCAACCATGTCTTTCAAAATATCAACGCTAAAATAAGTTATCCCTAGCCCATTATGCTCAATCATTGATCCATTCATGAAACACACTCGCATATTAGCTACACCCAATGCTCAAGTACGATCATAGTGCCCCTTAGTTGGTGCTTTATAAGAGAAGATGGAGACTCAAAATAAAAATTATATAAAGTAAAAGAAAGGCCCTTTGCAGAGGGAAGTAGGGATTTGTAGAGGCGCGAGAGCTCAAAGCGAAAATTGAGAGATAAAAACATTTTGGGAGGTATACTTTTCCCACCAACGAAAATGACTTAGAGTTCCCCACACTTTCCATGCTAGATATATCATAGGCGGTTCCCAAACAGAAAATAAAGTTTATTCCTTTTTCCACCATACTTTCACTTTCCATGGCTAACCGTATCCATGGGTGCCCTCCATACCAACACTTTCCAAGGAATTTATTATTTGACAACATAAAGTAAATTCATTTATTCATTTTGGGACTGGGCATCCCTAATACCTTTGCCTTACTCTCGTGCAATGACAAGTGAATAAACACTCATCGTGAGAATAACACATCTAGAATGGAAAATATCGGCCACCCCTCACTGCCTCGCGAGCGGTACGAGCACATAAAAGAGAAATTTATTTTGAAAATTAGAGATGGCACATGCAAATTTTCTTAGAACGGCAAAAGAATACTGCATATAGGTAGATATAGTGGACTCATATGGCAAAACTGGTTTAAAGGGTTTTTGATGCACAAGTAGTGATCATACTTAGTGCAAAATGAAGGCTAGCAAAAGATTGAGAAGCGACCAACCAAGAAACGAAAAATCTCATAAGTGAGCATTAAGCATAATTAACACCGAATATTGCACCACAAGTAGGATATAATTTCATTGCATAACTGTTGACTTTCGTGCATGCATAGAGAATCACAAACCTTAACACCAATATTCTTACTAAAGCATAATTACTCATCAACATAACTCACATATCACATCATCATATCTCAAAACTATTACAAGGAATCAAGTTTATTTTGTCCAATGATCTTCATGAAAGTTTTTATTATATCCTTCTTGGATATCTATCACTTTGGGACTAATTTTCATGTGTTGCTTTTGATAAGCTCAAACAAATATAAGTGAAGATCATGAGCATAATATTTCGTTCTCTCAAATTAATTTAAGTGAAGCAAGAGAGAATTTCTTAAAAAAATTACTAACTCCCAAATAAATCTAAGTGAAGCATGAAAGCATTTCTTCAAAAATAATAAAGCACACCGTGCTCAAAAAGATATAGATGAAGCACTAGAGCAATTCCATAGCTCATAAAGATTTAAGTGAAGCATAGAGAGCAATTCTAACAAGTCATGGCATAATTTTGGCTCTCTCAAATAGGTGTGTCCAGCAAGTATTCAAGACTTAAAACAAAAAGCAAAACAAGCAAAGACTCATATCATGCAAGACGCTCCAAGCAAAACTCATAGTATGTGAGGAATAAAAATATAGCTCCAAGTAAAATACCGATGGTCGTTAGAAGAAAGAGGGGATGCCACTCGGGCATCCCCAAGCTTAGTTACTTGCTTCTCTTTGGATAATAGCTTGGTATGCCATGGGCATCCCCAAGCTTAGGCTTTTCTTACTCCTTATTCCTTCATCCATCGTAAAATCACCCAAAACATGAAAACTTCAATCACACAAAACTCTACAAAACCTTCGTGAGATTCGTTAGTATAAGAAAACAAATCACTACTATAAGTACTGTAGAAAACCAATTCATATTTTATTCTTGCATTATATCTAATGTATTACAACTTTTCTATGGCAAAAACTCTTCAAAGAAAACCATAGAATCATTAAAACAAGCACACAACGCAAAGAAAACAGAATCTGTCTAAAACAGAACAGTCTGTAGCAATCTGAATATTTCGAATACTTCTGTAACTCCAAAAATTCTGAAAACTTTGGACAACCGAGGAAATTTGTATATCAATCTTTTGTAAAAAATTCAGAATTTTTCATCGCTTCTGTAATTCTAAACAATTATTTTACTGGACGCAAAAGTTTCTGTTTTCCACCAAGATCAAATCAACTATCACCCAACATAATCCTAAAGGCTTTACTTGGCACAAACACTAATTAAAACACAAAAAACTCAATCATAACAGTAGCATTATTATGCTAACACCCAAGAACAGAAAGCAAAAGGCAAAAAAATAAATTTTATTCATTGGGCTGCCTCCCAACAAGTGCTATCATTTTACGCCCCTATCTAGGCATAAAACAAGGATCTAAGTATTGTCATCTTTGGTTCTAGATCCATAAGATGCCCTCATGATTGATTCATATGGTGGCTTAATTCTTGTTCTAGGGAAGTGTTCCATACCCTTCCTTAGTGGAAATTGAAATTTAATATTGCCTTCTTTCATATCAATCACGGCGCCAATAGTACGTAAAAACGGTCTACCAAGAATAATTGGACTAGACGGATTGCAATCAATTTCAAGAACAATAAAATCTATGGGCACATAATTCCTATTTGCAAGAATAAGAACATCATTAATTCTTTCCATAGGCTTTTTAATAGTAGAATCCGCCAAGTGCAAATTTAAAGAGCATTCTTCAATATCGGTAAGACCAAGCACATCACATAAAGATTTCGGAATTGTAGAAACACTAGCACCCAAGTCACATAAAGCAAAACGCTCATAATTTTTAATCTTGACTTTGATAGTAGGTTCCCATTCATCATGTAATTTTCTAGGAATTGAAACCTCTAATTCCAACTTTTCTTCTAAAGCTTTCATCATCGCATCAACAATATGTTTAGTAAAAGCTTTATTTTGTTCATAAGCATGGCGTGAATTTATCATGGATTACAACAAAGAAATACAATCAATCAAAGAGCAACTATCATAATTAAAGTCTTTGTAATCCAAAAGAGTGGGCACATCACTAGTTAAAGTTCTGACATCTTCAAACCCACTTTTATCAATTTTCTCAACAAGATTTTCACCCTCCGAATTATTGGGACGCCTTCTAACTAAAGTTGACTCTTCTCCAGTCCCTTTTTCATCAATCTTAATTTTACTAAACAAAGAATCAATAGAAGAAACACCAATCATTTTAAGATCTTCATCACTTTTGTGAAAGCAATCACTAGAAAACGCCTTTTCTAAAAATTCTCTTCTAGCTCTAAGCATAGCGGTTCTTTTCTTACTTTCATCCATGGAAACATAAAGAGCTTTAATTGATTCTTCAACCTTAGGAACAAAAATTTTCATCTTGAGATTTTCTACATCATGAGAGATTCTATCAACTCTTCTAGACAAATCATCAATTTTATTCAACTTTTCTTCTATTGTAGCATGGAAAACTTTTTGAGTATTGATAAATTATTTAATATTATTCTCAAGATCAGAGGTGTTCCTATTATTATTGTAAGAAGGATTACCATAGGAATTACCATAATTATTAGAGGAATTACTAGGAAAAGGCCTAGGATTAAAATTACCTCTATAAGCATTGTTATTGAAATTGTTTCGCGAAATAAAATTCACATCTATGGCATCACTATTTTGCTCAATCAAAGTAGACAAAGGCACATCATTAAAATCAATAGGAGCACTTTTATTAGCAACCAATTTCATAAGAGCATCAACTTTTACACTCAAAGAAGAAATTTCTTCAACCGAATTAACTTTTTTACTAGTAGGAGCTCTTTCGGTATGCCATTGTGAATAATTTGCCATGATATTATCAAGAAATTTAGTGGCTTCACCCAAAGTAATTTCCATAAAAGTACCACCCGCGGCGGAATCTAAAAGATTACGAGAAACAAAATTCAACCCCGCGTAAAAAATTTGTATGATCATCCAAAGATTTAACCCATGAGTTGGGCTATTCCTTAGCATCAATTTCATCCTTTCCCAAGATTGTGCAACATGCTCATGTTCAAGTTGCTTGAAATTCATGATCTGGGTTCTAAGGGAAATAATTTTTTCGGGCAGAAAATACTTAGTAATGAAAGCATCTTTGCACTTATTCCAAGAATCGATACTATTGCGAGGCAAAGAAGAAAACCAAATTTTGGCACGATCTTGTAAAGAAAACGGGAATAATTTCAACTTCACAACATCATTGTCCACATCTTTTTTCGTTTGCATATCGCATAATTCCACGAATGTGTTAAGATGGGACGCGGCATCCTCATTAGGACTACCGGAAAATTGATATTTCATAACAAGATTCAGCAAAGCAGTATTAATATCACAAGTCTCCGCACTAGTGGCGGGAGGAGCAATCGGAGTGCTAAGAAAATCATTGTTGTTGGTATTTGAGAAATCACTCAACTTGGTGTCCTCTTGAGTCATTGTGACTTCGCAACAAGATTGCACTCAAAAACAGATCCGGCAAGAAAACGGCGAACGAAAAAGAGGGCGAATAAAACGGTAAATTTTTATGAAGTGGGGGAGAGGAAAACGAGAGGCAAATGGCAAATAATGTAAATTGCAAGGAGATGAGATTTGTGATGAGGAACCTGGTAGATATTGATGATGTCTCCCTGGCAATGGTGCCAGAAATTCCTTTTGATGTCTGCTAGAACTACGTCGGTATTTCCCCAAAGAGGAAGGGATGATGCAGCACAGCGACGGTAGGTATTTCCCTCAGTGATGAGACCAAGGTTATCGAACCAGTAGGAGAACCATGCAACACTACGTGAACCGCACCTGCACACAAATAACAAATACTCGCAACCCGACGTTTTAAAGGGGTTGTCAATCCCTTTCGGGCAACGGCGCTAGAAATGGCTAGTGGATGGGAGAAAGTTGTAATAGATTGGATAAATAGATCTCGAATAAATGCAAAACAAAATAAAGTGCAGCAAGGTATTTTTGGGTTTTTGGAAATATAGATCTGAAAACAAAAGCAAATAAAAATAGATCGCAAAGGCAAATATATTAAAGAAGGGACCTGGGGGCCGTAGGTTTCACTAGTGGCTTCTCTCGAGAAAAATAGCAAACGGTGGGAAAACAATTACTGTTGGGCAATTGATAGAACTTCAAATACTCATGACGATATCCAGGCAATGATCATTATATAGGCATCACGTCCAAGATTAGTAGACCGACTCCTGCCTGCATCTACTACTATTACTCCACACATCAACCGCTATCCAGCATGCATCTAGTGTATTAAGTTCATGGAGAAACGGAGTAATGCAATAAGAATGATGACATGATGTAGACAAGATCTATTTATGTAGAAATAGACCCCATCTTGTTATCCTTAATGGCAACGATACATACGTGTCGTTCCCCTTTCTGTCAGTGGGATCAAGCACCGTAAGATCGAACCCATTACAAAGCACCTCTTCCCATTGCAAGATAAATAGATCAAGTTGGCCAAACAAAACCCAAATATCAGAGAAGAAATATGAGGCTATAAGCAATCATGCATATAAGAGATCAAAGAAGACTCAAATAACTTTCATGGATAAAAACATAGATCTGATCATAAACTTAAAGTTCATTGGATCCCAACAAACACACCGCAAAAAAGAGTTACATCATATGGATCTCCAAGAGACCATTGTATTGAGAATCAAACGAGAGAGAGAAAGCCATCTAGCTACAAACTACGGACCCGTAGGTCTACAAAGAACTACTCACGCATCATCGGAGAGGCACCAATGGACATGATGAACCCCTCCGAGATGGTGTCTAGATTGGATCTGGTGTTTCTAGAACTTGCGGCGGCTGGAATTGATTTTCGTCGACTCCCCTAGGGTTTCTGGAATATTGGGGTATTTATAAAGTAAAGTGGCGGTGCGTGAGGCCACCGAGGTGGGCACAACCCACCTGGGCGCACCTGGGCCTCCAGGCACGCCCTGGTGGGTTGTGCCCCCCTCGGGGCACCCCCCAGGTGCTTCTCCGGCCCTCTGGATGTATTCTGGTCCAAAAAAATCCACAAAAAGTTTCACTCCGTTTGGTATTGATTTCCTGCGATGTAAAAAACATGCAGAAAACAGCAACTGGCACTGGGCACTATGTCAATAGGTTAGTACCAAAAAATGATATAAAATTACTATAAAATGATTGTAAAACATCCAAGAATGATAATATAACAGCATGGAACAATAAAAAATTATAGGTACATTGGAGACGTATCAATCTACACTTCCAATGTACTTAGCCTTTAATCTAATCGATATTGATTGACTAATGCACCAATTTGTGCTCTAGCTATAGGCTACATGTCTATCCTTAATTACAGCATGCAACAACCTTCATTTAATCTTCTTCTCTCAATGGTCGCATGCACACATAAGTCCGCTACTTTTGGGCGTTAATTATGTCATGAAGTTCCAGTTCCTCTTGGCCAATGTGTAAATCTCTATATGTAGAGTCTTTCACGGACGGAGGGAGTAGGTTGAGCACTTGAGCGTGAGCGTGTTTGTTGTGTCGTGTGCTGTGTGCCGCATGGATGCGTGAGTGTTGCGTGCGTGCATGTGTATGTGTGAGTGTTGCATGTTGCATGCATGCATGAGGCTTTTACTCCCTCCCATTGACATGTTCATATTTCAAGCTTCATTAAAACGTTGCACGCAAGAATTAAGAGAAAACTCACCAATGCTTGTAAAAGTTCTGGTCATTTGTTCCTCACGCATGCATTCCAATTAATACGTTCGTAAACACAATTTTCTTGAGGAAAACGAGCCCATTATTGAGTACTTTTGGAAAAAAAAATCTTCGGGCACTCATCATTTACTACTACCTTGGTTGATGATTTTTTTATTGACCTGTATATAAACCTCCGTCCTGGTTTAATGGTCCCCTTCATACTTAGTGTAAAATTTTGACCGTAAATTTAACTAACAAAGTGTCAATGCATGTCATAAAAAACTATACCATTAAAAACTATGTTCAAATATGAATCTAGTGATATGATTTTTGGTGACATGCATTAACATTTTATAAGTTAAATAGATGGTCAAAGTTTGACAGAAAATACTACTAGTACTCCTACATTATTGGCGTCGGGTGCCTTGGCCAATGTTTCATCTTGTTGGATAGGATGAGAGTAGAGGCATAGAAATATTGTAGATAGGAAGTCTTGGCGATCCATTATTCCCCATCCCGGTCAGAGAGAACTATTCAACTAGTCTTCACAGTGAAGTGACAATACACGCTGCAGCAGATGGGACACTTAATTAATAAGCTGAACCAGCGCGTTGGTGTTACTAAATCAGCCTTACCCAGTATTGCCATCATGTTTGCCAGTGGAGCACGCTTCCGCAAATACGCCTACGCACCTCTCTCTTCCATTAACTGACATATGGGCCCTCTTGAGGTAGACGAACATGTCATCGACTTAACTATTTACACTCCGAATGACGGTATATCCTGGTAGTAGTACTAGTAGAATTGAGATTTAATGCACTTTCTTCCCCGTCTTTCCCTCTTCTTCCTCCTCTCTTCTTCTTCCTCCTCTCTTCCCCATCGTCGGTCGCACACCATTTCCCCCCGCTCACTGCTAGCCCGCCCGCGCCATCTTCCTTGGTAACTCGCGCGTACCATATCCCCCCCGCTCACTGCTCGGCCACACACGCCATCTTCTTTGCTCGACCGCACGAATCCACTTCCCCGCTCGCTCGCAGGCACCGAAAACCCCAATCACTCAGCGCCCTAAAAAACCCTATGGCAGAACCGACTGACACGCAGAGCCGCGATTGGAATTCCCTCCCCGATGTTCTCTTGGAGCAGATCTGTAATCGTATGGACCTGCTCAGCACCGTGCGTCTGGCCGCATGCTCGGTGTATTTGTATCGTCTACTCGTCTGCAACCGGCCGGCCCTTTTCAAGACACCCTGCTTGTTGATGCCTGATCCTCGCAGGTGGCCCAGACACTGACTTGATGATCCTACGGAGGTTGCCGTGGTGCCCCTCGACATGGTACCACTACCCATCCACCTGTCCTTCATGCGCGGCCACTACTGGGCGGGCATGAAGGCCAACTGGATCGTCCTCATCCACCAATCCGGTAGTCCGTGGCGTCTCGTGGATATCTACACCCAGCGAGAGATCACCCTTCCATCATTGGATACCGCCGGTATCGAGCCTTGTGGCCCGCCGGACACTCCTACCTACTACGCACAAGACGCGTCGAGCTTTTGGTGCGACCTCCGTTTGCTGAAGGTTGTAATCTGCGAAGTGCCCACACCATCAGAAGATTACATGGATTACAAGCTCATTGCCTTGTTCGACATGGGATTAGTCTATCTGGAATCCGGTCGCCATACATGGTTATGGCTCATCATCAATCCTGTTCAGCCTCCATTTCTGTCTGATGCAATAGTGCACGATGGCATCGTTTACGCGGTCGACGCACAGATTGGCTGCCTATACTGGTGGAATCTATCATCGTGTAATTGTTATATCTCATCTCATCTTTACCTTATGAATACGACTGCCTGTTGATTGTTAGAAATTTAGAATAGATAGTATGTCTATAACCACATCATTGCTATATGTTCCTCTCGTGTCCTAGATTTTTATGACCACACATGTTATTGTTAGAGTTGATATGAGAAGAATTGGCATCTAATGATTGTTAGAATAGATATTATGAGTATAACCTCATGATTGCTATGTGTTACTCTCATTTTCAAGATTTTTATAACCACACATGTTATTGTTAGAGTTGATATGAGAACAGTAGTAACTGCTATGGTAGAATATGAGTAGGCCCTGTCATAGCTCTTTTCCACTTATTTTTACATGATGTTTGAACCATGACATATTGCTAGAATATGAAAGCCATTGGCTTATTTTTTTTTAACTTGGGGTATGATTATGACCACGGCATTGCAATTCTCTGTCTATGATCTGTGTCACTGTTATAACAATCTTAATTCCACACATACTCTGAACATGATTGTATATTTTTGTCCTTTTGTTCTCCAATTTGATTTGTTGCAGCAGACGCAAATGCGCTGGCCTTCGTAATTACAGGACCTGGAAATATACAAGTCAATGGGTGGTGGTTTACCGCTCGTTCAACTGACGGCGGTCATTTGATGCTCATTCGCACGTACCAAATTGACCAAACCATTTCATCAAACCACATGCAGTACAATGCCTAGGGCGTTCATGACTGTGATGGCTATGGCTGCTTCGTGTTCGAGAAAGATCCCAGCTCTGTTGGGCCAGGCGTATTCAACTGGAGGCAGGTTTACAGCCTCGGCAACCACTCCATGTTCCTCGGGCTCAATTATCTAATCATCCAACCAATCATCGATCATATCACCGGCGATGATTACCGTGCTATGCAACTTCCATTCGCCAGGGGGAACTGTGTTTACACATCGTACCATGGGTTTCATGAATCACCATATCCAGAGATTCGTCGACACAGCTTGTTGCCAGATAATCTTCAGTGTGTGAAAGGCATCAAGCTTCCAAGTGATGAATGCCTTTTGCAAACCCGACATGCGGCGATGTGGTTCATGCCAATAGCAAATATGCACAACTTGATTCGTAGTGATATCTAGACTGAGCCATGTATCCTACTGCTGTAGCATGACTCTCTTTTGTTGGATATTATGTACTGTAATTAGTTTGAAGGATAGATACCTTTCTGGGATCAAGTGCATCATAACTCACATGCGTAGGATGTACTGATAATGATGATAGAGATGCTGTGCAGAAGCCATATATATATCAATTAGGCTTCAAGTGCGTACTTGCTGGTGAAAGTGTTGTCCAATGGGAATTATATTTTGTATTACTCATGTAGCCTACAAAGTCTGGCGCACAGTCTTATAACTTCGTACTCCATTTCTAAATTTGTACTAGTCCTCTATACCATATATTGCGCTACTCGTACTACTACCTCCCTCCTGGTTTATTGGTCCCCTTCGTAATTTGTGTCAAATTTTGACCATAAATTTAACTAACTAAATGTTAATGCATGTCACAAAAAATTATATCATTGGATTCGTATTTGAACATAGTTTCCAATGGTATAATTTTCGGTGACATGCATTGACATTTTGTTAGTTAAACCTATGGTTAAAATGTGACACTAAATACGACTAGTAAGTACAGTAGTAGTACTAGTATACGTCAGTCAAATTATTCACCATGTCCTCACATTGAATTGACGTGACAACACACTGCGCGTGAGGTGACACAAATCCCGGCGGCGTGTTCGGTTCACCAAAGTGAGCCTCACCCCTCTCGTACTACAACAGCACTCTCGCATTCTCTACAAAATCACTCTCCCAGTCTCTCCTGGTCTCCCCGCCTCCCAGCCATCGCCTTGTTCCGATCCATTTGGTATGATGAGCGATGAGCTACTGGAGTTGCTATACTTCATTGCAAGTAATCAAAAGGAAGACGCTGAAAAATTGATCTCAACAAGGATGCTCTTCAAGCTAGCCGGATGAAGGAAGGAACCAGTGAGGCCGCTCCTGTGAGTATTCGTCCCGTCGCCATGTATTATGATTTCGATCTTTATGGGGGGTTTCAAGTCTTTAGATTCTACATGTAGTAATGAAACCGAGACCCCAGTTTGTTCGGGTATTGTGGACTTTAGATTTGGAGTACCACTTATCTGTCGAAATATTTCATCATTTACTTAAAACAGTTGATTGATCATACATTGAGTACCATTTAGCTGGAATTAACCGATGCAAGTCCAAGAAGGATTGGCCGGTGCTGCCGGCTGGCGTCAAGTTCGATCCCACGGATCAGGAGCTGATCAAGCACCTTGAGGCCAAAGTGAGTGCTGACAGCGCAAGATCTCACCCTCTCATCGATTTATTCATACCAACCATCGACAGCGAGCACGGCATATGCTACACCCATCCTGAGAAACTTCTAGGTGAGACACCGATCGGTCGTCTACTTGCACAAACATATTCCTTTGTTTATAGCTCTATTTTTCTTTTTAGACGCAGACCTAGTGAAGCAATTACAATTTGACAGTTAATAAAAAGTGAAACAAGTGACTACAACATGCCAAAGATGTTATGAAAATGCCAACTACATACACTAAAACGTGTATTCGACAATACTGCAGGTATCACACTGAGTGGCCTAAGCAAGCATTGCTTCCAGCGCAACTCCAGGGCGTTCAAAAGGGGCACGCGGACGCGTCACAAGATACAGTCGAAGTGTGGCATGCACGCGATGTGGCACAAGACCGGCAATACCTTGCCAGTGATGGTCAACGGTAGGCAGACGAGCAGCAAAAAGGTTCTGGTGCTGCACACCAACAAGAACTTCGACCAGCAGAGGACCAACTGGGTGATGCACCAGTACCACCTCGGGGACCTGGAGCAAGAGAAGGAGCGGGAGCTGGTCCTCTGCAAGATTTTCTACCAGACGAACACTAGGGCCAGGAGTAAAAAGATTATAAGTTAGTTTGGTATTGGTACTTGTACTACCTGGTCGTCTGCAAGTTGGTATTGTTGTTAAGGATCTTTCAGTATGAACTTGGCATTTGCTTCCAACCATCATGTCGAGGGTCGACTTGGACATAAAGCTGAATCATTTGTTTCGAAACGAATTTTCAGGCATCTGATTTTTATTTGATGGGTAGCATAAGCACCTGCCGTTCAAATTCCCAGTTCTCCAAATTTTTTACATCTTCGAAGTACGCAGGGGATCCATCCGGTTTCATAGGCTGATAGTTGGACGCAGCACGTCGGAACTGGGCTGCGGCATGCCAAGCCCAGCTGCAAATTGTTAAAAGAGAGGAGCGATGGATTTGGCCCTTCCAGAACAATTAAGTGTCGCGACCTCGATCGTGAACCGCCTCCCATGGACTAAAAAAAGGTCTGGTCCGTTATTATTAGTTGAAATATTTAAAATATTTCATAATGAAAAGAAATATGTAAAATGCAATGAATTTAGTTCGCTTTCACTGAAAACCATCCGATTTGCATGAAATTCGTCCGTGGAACCATAAGACGGCTGTCCATACAGAGCCTCACCATACGGAACCAGCAGGTCCATGGCTGTACGCAAGCAAGTGCATGCACTTATTATCACGATGGAAAAATAATGCTGACGTCTTAGACGGTGAAACCCATGAAGTTTTCAACGTAGTCAATAAACGAGAGAATTCTGCAAGTACAGACTGATAACTGGGATCCAGCAGGTATATTGTTTTCTCAGGTCGAGCAAGTTTCAACTGGGCTGTAGACTGCCCAGGCTTGGTTTTGTTTTTAACAGGCCCAGCCCATGACGACAACGGGGCACAAAGATCCAGCGGGTATCAACTGGCCTCTGGCCTGCCAGCCTTAGTTATATTTTCTCTTAGAACATCTGCAGGCAGTTTTTTTACTGAATCAAACACATAGGTCAGTTCTATTTTCCTCTTGAAACGTCATGTCCTACTTCCGTTTTCTAATTTGTACCTACAGTTTTACTCACATATTATTATATTGAAAATACATAAAGTTTCCTTTTCATCTTTACATCCTTTTTTTTCCCTCCCAGGGCTGATTTTTTTACCACTGGTTTTCCCTAAAACCAACTCAATTGTCCCACGTCTTATTAGCTTACAAAAACAAAACGATATTTTATTTGGTAAATCAATAAGTTCTTAAAAAATAAATGTTTATCATTTCTGGATTAAAACAGTTCGGACTTATGCAAAATAAGGTTGAACTTTTTGACAGTGGTCCTGAACAAAAAATGGGCTGTAATAAATTCCTTTAGAATTAGCAAATGGGCTGCAAATTATTAAAAAAAAATAGCAAATGGGCTCTATGTTGTCTGCCACAGATTTGGATGCTGACTTGTGGGCCTACTAAGTTCATGCGTACACAAGGTTTCTCAAAAAAAGAAACTTAGTCAACAATCGACTCTACCAGTGTCAGACCGTTAGATGTCAATCTAACAGCAATCGTGCTTCTTCAGTCTCTGATCTTCCTGCTCCAGCCGCCCAAACCAGCACCGGCGGAACCGCCTGCTACCGCCTCCCGTGGCCGGCTATGCTGCCGGGCAGGCCTCACGGCCCCACCATACTCGCATCCCTGGCCTGGCTATCCCTCTACTCACCCACACCTCCTGTTATTCTCCGGCGACGGCAGCCTCACACTGCGGCCGAACAAGTAAACCCTCGTACCCACTCCGCGTGGGAAACAACTGCCGAGTCTTCCTCGGCTCCAGGTCATTCCCTTACTTGGCCTCGCCGTCGTCCACCGCCTTGGTGCTCTCGGCACGGCGTGGTCAACGAACGACATCCATCGGAAGAGGACTGTACGTGAAGAGGCTGACAGCTAGGTCCACGGCCACACGCAAGGAAGTGCCTCCTTTTTTTTGCGAGTAGGAAGTGCCTCCTTATTACACGCAAAATAATGATTCCTTCTCCTGACAGCTGGGACTGACCGGAAGGGCCTCTGTATTTCGCGAAAAAACATTCCCCCCGCTGTAAGCTCGGATCCACCAGCTATTACGCACAAAAATAATGAATACCCCCGCTGCTAGGTTGGTTCCACCATATTTGGAGGTTGACTTGTGGGCCTACTAAGTTGACGCGGACGCA
Organism: Thinopyrum elongatum; assembly: GCA_011799875.1. Lineage (NCBI taxonomy): Eukaryota > Viridiplantae > Streptophyta > Magnoliopsida > Poales > Poaceae > Thinopyrum > Thinopyrum elongatum. The sequence continues at coordinate 41,629,612 of CM022298.1, read as the reverse complement.
GGGCTTTGTCAACTTAGTCAATATAAATGATTCTAGCTGCGGTGACCGTACGATGTGCATCCAACGGTCGTCGTGCTTCTTCAACCTCTGGTCTTCTTGCTCCAGCCGCCCAAACCAGCGCCGGCCGTGCCGCCTGCTCCTGCATCCCGTGGCCGGCTGTGCTGCCACGCAGGCCTCACCGCCCCACCCTACTCCCACCGCTGGCCAGGCCTTCCCCCTACTCACCCACACCCCCTGTTATTCTCCGGCGACGGCAGCCTCAAACCGCAGCCGAAGCAGTCAACCCACGTACTACCCTCCGCATGGGCATCCACTGCTGCGTATTCCCTGGCTCCGGGTCATTCCCTTCCTAGGTCGCGCCGTTGTCCACCACCTTGGTGCTCTCGGGCGGTGCGGCGTCGTCAACACGGTCAACGAATGACAACCATCAGCAGAGGACTGTAAGTGGAGAGGCTGACAGTTGGGTCCATGGCCACACGCAAGGAAGTGCCTCCTTATTATGCGCAAAATAATGATTCCTCCACCTGACAGCTCGGACCTACCGGAAGGGCCTCTGTATTTCGCGAAAAAAATATTCCCCCTGACAGCTGGGACCCACCGGCTTTATCTTCGCACGGAAGGAACTGCCTTCTTACCCCCTGACAGCTGAGACCCACCAGGTTGAAGCGAAGGTAGTGTTATCTGTCCGACCGCGAACGTGTACGTACACAGCGGTCGATCGGTCTCTCTGCAGCGACGTACCGTGGCCGAGTAAGGAGCGGCACTTGTTGAAGTAGAGGCGCCGATGTAGCATGTCACGCAGTCCCGTATATATCGTGTATACGTACGTACGGCCACGCTGCAAGATAGTAAATACGGCTACGTACGTACATACGGGCGGGGTCTCTAACGCGTACAACGACGTCCTCCTGTTCATCGGCAGTCAACCGGCTGGGTTGGAACGGAGTAAACAGCGTCGCGTGTTCATCGGGAGCCAACCGGCTTAGACGGAATAGCCGAAACGAGGTCTGACGTACCGCAGAACGGAGGAAACGGTCTTCTGTTCGACCATGTACGGTCGATACGGGGTCCTGTTCATTGAGAAGGGTCTGGCGTACCGCAAAACGGAGGAAACAAACTTCTGTTCGAGTGCCTACGGTCGAAACGGGGTGCTGTTGATCGGGAGGGGTGTGGCGTACCGCAAAACGGAGGAAACAGACTTGTGTTGGAGCGCCTACGGTCGAAACGCGGTCCTGTTCATCGGGAGGGGTGTGGCGTACCGCAAAATGGGACTCCACGGGCTACTGTTCATCCACCGTCGACTTCCCCCAGCCTCCACCTGCTACTGTTCATCCACCGTCGACTTCCTCCTGCCTCCACCAGATACTGTTCATCCACGAGGTCCTGTTCATCCAGCCTCCACCGGCTACTGTTCAACCAGCCCTCCACTGGGTCCTGTTCATCCAGCCTCCACCGGCTACTGTTCAACCAGCCCTCCATGGGGTCCTGTTCAACCAGCCCTCCACGGGTCCCTCCACCGACTACTGTTCATCCACCCCCACCTCCTCGATCGGGGTCCTGTTCATCCAGCGGCAACGGCCTCTACTACCACGGGATCCTGTTCATCCAACCCCCACCGGGAACTGTTCATCCAACCCCCACCGCGGACTGTTCATCAAGAGGCAGCTTCGATCGGCTTCAGTTAGCAGCAGTAGCGAAGGAATCACTCAGGTTCAATTAATAGCCAAGGGATCGATTGGGGTTCAGTAACGTAGCTAGTGCAATCGCTCGGGTTCAGTTAGAGCCCAACGCCTCGCTCGGGTTCAGTTAGCGCACAACGCCTCGCACACACGCGCGTACGTGTATGAGAGAAACGCGCAAACCTCCACGCATCGCTCGGCCCCGACCACCCACCGTAACCGGGAACTCCCGAAATTTTCCTCGCCCTCGCTTCTACCATGATTTTTTTCGTCATGGATGGCCCAAAGAATGTCATGCAGGTGCGTCTCCGGCCCGCCCAGGACGAAAAGCCCATTTTGTGTCATGATGTTTTGTCAAAGAAGTAGGAGCCCACCACACCTATGATGATACCGGGTTTTGTCACAATTATCGTCATAGAAGTGTCATAAGCATGACAAAAAAAATCGTTTGGCCCAAAATGTCACGGATGTATCTTTTTTTTGTAGTGAAGGTTGGTGTAGAGGCCCTCCATGATCGAATCCCCCTCCGGCCGAGTGCCGGAAAAGGCCCCAAGATGGGATCTCACGAGAACAGAAGCTTGCGGCGGTGGAAAAGTATTTTTGGCGTGCCCTCTGGTGTAGGAGAAATATTTGGGTATTTATAGAACGAAGATTAGGGTTGGAAGGTCTCCGAGGGCCCCACAAGCCCTAGGGGTGCCCCCCACCCCAGGGGCGCGCCCCTACGGCTTGTGGCCTCCTCGTGGGTCTTCTGGCCTTCTCTCCAAGTCTCGTGAGTTTCTTCTGGTTCAAGAAAAATCACTGTGAAGTTTTATTCCGTTTGATATTCCTTTTCTGTAAAAGTCAAAAACAAGGAAAAAACATAAACTGGCACTGGGCTCTAGGTTAATAAGTTAGTCCCAAAAATAATATAAAATATCATATTAATGCATATAAAACATCCAAAACAGATAATATAATAGCATGCAACAATCAAAAATTATAGATACGTTTGAGACGTTTCAGGTTCCTGCCAAGGTGATGTGGTATGCTCTTATAATACCAGGGTTGAAACGTCTGTTCAAAAATAAAGAGCTTGCCAAGTTGTTGCGACAGCACAAAGAAGACCGTAAGAAAGACGGGATGTTGAGAGTACCCGCTGATGGGTCGCAGTGGAGAAAAATCGAGAGAAAGTGGCCGGAGTTTGCAGATGACGCAAGGAACTTATCGTTTGGTATAAGTGCAGATGGCATTAATCCTTTTGGGGAGCAGAGCAGCAATCATAGCACCTGGCCTGTGACTCTATGTATCTATAACCTTCCTCCTCGGTTGTGCATGAAGCGGAAGTTCATTATGATGCCAGTGCTCATCCAAGGCCCTAAGCAACCCGACAACGACATTGATGTGTACCTAAGGCCATTAGTTGAAGAACTTTTACAGTTGTGGAATATAAAAGGTGTACGTGTGTGGGATGATCACAAACTGGAGGAATTTGACCTACGAGCGTTGCTGTTTGTAACCATCAATGATTGACCTGCTCTTAGTAACCTTTGAGGATAGACAAACAAGGGATACAACGCGTGCACACACTATTTAAATGAGACTGAAAGTATATATTTGGACAAATGTAAGAAGAATGTGTATCTGGGACATCGTCGATTTCTTCCGATCAAGCATGCCTTAAGAAAGAAAGGCAAGCATTTCAAAGGTAAGGCAGACCACCGGAAGAAGCCTGTCCCCCATACTGGTGAACGTATATTTGATATCATCAAGGATTTAAAAGTTATCTTTGGAAAGGGTCCTGGCTAGGACCGGGACTAAAGGCCTACCTTTAGTCCCGTTTGGAGCCACCAACCGGGACTAAAGCTCGAGGTATATTAACCGCGCGCCCCGGCCTTCTTCCTCCCCAATCTTCTCCATTATTTTCTCTCGGGCCATCGACGCCGCAGCCTGCCCCGACGCCGAATCACCACACGCCGCCGCCAGGCTGCCGGAGATCGCTCCCCCCTCACCAACGCCCGTAGCCGCTTGTCGCCGATGACCGTCGTCGTCGGACGTCCTCGCCCTCCACGTCACCGAGCCTCGCCGCCCCCGCTCCTCGCCTCCTCGCTATGAGTGCCGCCGTTCCCCTCCTCCTCCTATCCCCCCCAGCGGTCAACGTCGCCCGCGCTGACACCGGCGCCGACTCCGAGGAGTCCCCGACGCCGATGCCGCCCGCGCTCAGCCCGCAGCTTTTTTTTTATAAATTTCATGAACACCTCTCGGTTGTTTAAGTCTGATGATATTGTTCGAAAAAATGTAACGCATTTTGAAAAAATATATTCATCTTCTATTAAGAAATATATTTATTATACAATGTGTATTTGGGAAAAGGTTCAATATTATTTATAAAGTTTGATCCAATTTTTTTTGCGGGAGAAAGTTTGATTAAGTTATCGAAAACAATTTAAATTTTCACAATAAAAAATATATAAGGTATGAAAACATATTAAACGATAATTCTAATGGTATTGATTTTGTATTGTGGATGGTATGAAAACATATTGAATGAAAAAATATATAAGGAGGCCTCGACGATCGCCGGAGGAGTCCCCGAGGATCACCGATGAGGAGGCCGCGACGATCGCCGGAGGAGTCCCCGACGATCGCCGGTGAGGAGGCCCCGACGATCGCCGGTGAGGAGTCCCCGATGTTAAGTGCTAACAAAAGGGGGCCGGCCAGAGAGCTCACCGCAGGGAGGGGGGCCCAACGATCGCCGGTGAGGAGGCCCCGATGATGGACGGAGGAGTCCCCGATGTTAAGTGCTAATGAAAGGGGGGCGGCCAGAGAGCTCACAGCGGGGAGGGGGCCCCGATGACCACTGGTGAGGAGTCCCCGATGTTAAGTGCTAAGGAAAGGGGTCGGCCAGAGAGCTCACCGCGGGGAGGGGGCCCCGACGATCGCCGGTGAGAAGGCCCCGACGATCGCTGGTGAGGAGGCCCGACGATCATCGGAGGAGTCCCCGATGTTAAGTGCTAAGGAAAGGGGGCCGATCGGAGAGCTCACCACGGGGAGCAGGCCCCGACGATCGCCGATGAGGAGGCCCTTACGATCGCCGGAGTAGTCCCCAATGTTAAGTGCTGAAACTGATAAAACTTGCCATTTTGTTATTTTTGTGTGATTTAGTGGAAGCCTCGTATGAATAAACTTTGTACATGTGTTTGGTGAATTTTCATGTCTATTTGCTGATGGTATTTATCCCATGCCATGGTAAACATGTTTAGGCACTATAACAAGCTTGCAAACATGCTATGATACTATTGCTATTTTATACTTGCTGAAAAGCTACTAATTAAGTCTGAAACTGATTGTTATAAAAATTGTCAACTTTGCATGATGTTTGCCACTAATCCATTGCTCATATGCATATGATTCCTTCTTGTGATTTGGTCTATGTAATGTGTACTTTGATGCCATGCCCTTGTTTGCCATGTAAAGTTGTTGTAGCATGACTCAATCTTGCTCTCAAGTTGTCATCATAATGTTACTGTTTTGCATTCCTAGATTTCATTAAGTCTGAAAAACAGCTTATCTCTCATGGTTGTATATTGCCATGTTGTAATATTTGCAGAAACTATGGAACACGATAGAGACTTAGAACAAGAAGAGATGTTGGGGGAAATAATCCGCGATGGAGATGATGATATCACCTCACAGTTTCTGAACGACTCCGGTGGTGAGGGAATGGAGAGAGAAGATGACGGCTTCGGTAAGGGAATGGACGGAGAAGATGACGGCTCCGGTGTTGGAGCCTTAACTGTTGCAAAGTCCGGCGAGGTATATTAATTAAGCCTTTGCTGACTAGATGCATTAATTGATTTGTATGTACATATATTAACGCTTCTTTCTTCTTTTAGCCCTCCAGATCGAGCCAACCTTCTATAAAGAGACGAGGCCCAAAAAAGGTTGAGCGAGAATAAAAGGTTCACGATCAAAGAAGTCACTGCAGATGGCGAACCGACTGCTCCCAAGCAGACCGCAGACCGATTTATAAGTCAGTGCGGAGTTGTTGTTAGGGACAGCATCCCGATCAGCATTCGAGAATGGAATAAGCCAAAGGCAGACGATGGAGTTAGTTATGTCGACGATAGATCAAAAGAAGCACTTTGGAATACGCTCATGGAAAATTTCACCCTACCGCCAGAGGTGGATCCAAAAAACAATGTTATAAAGCGAAAAGTCAAGGTGTGGCCTCTTAAGAAGATGGCCCAACAATTCAACAACTGGAATAAAAGATTGCACCAAAGTATGTCCTGAAAGAGAAGACTCCGACATTCACCGGACAATATGAGAAGATAAAAGATCACTGGCCCGCATTTGTAAAGTACAAGACATTGGTTGAAAGTAAGAAAAGGTCAAACATAAATAAGCAAAATGTTGCAAAGAAGGAATATCACCATGTTACGGGGTCAGGTGGCTACAAGGCTGCCTGGCCTAAGTGGGAGAAAGCTGAGAATGACCTGCTTGATAAAGGGATCCACCCAGAGACATTGGACTGGACCAAATGGGCAAAGTCTAGGTTCTTCGGGCATGGGGGAAGTTTGAACACAGAACACAGGGAAGTGTGTTTATACGAAAGAACAACTTGCAACACCCGTCAAAGTCATTCAAGCTGCAATGAAGGACGTGCAGGACGGGAAGTTCCATCCCGACAGAGAGAAGGACGAGCTGACACGCGCCCTCGGGAATCCTGAACACCCTGGACCAACACGAGGCACATCAGGCTCCGTTCCGTGGAAGGCTGGGTTTCCCGACAGCAGTGACACTTATAGAAGCCGAGGGAGAAAGAAGAAGCAGGATGCAGACCGGCTACAGAAGGTAGAAGAAATAGTAGTGTTGCAACAGAAGCAAATAGAGGCACTTACCAGCCAGCGAGCTACCGGCCCATCTCAGCGGCAAGAAGATCCTACATTCGATACTGCCCATGGAGCTACCCCACCATCTCAGTAGAAAAGCAGCGTGGTTTCCACGGAGCTTGTTCGGCCCATAGATGATATCACGGCTCTTCGCTACCCCGTGGATGATATCACGTAGAGGGAACATTGTGATCTACATGCGAAATGCATGAACCTATCCGTGAAGGTGGCGGTCGGCTATGCCTTACCTAGTGTACCTGATGGAACTTACCATTGCTCTCCGATTCCAGATGGCTATGCTGTTGTCGGGGTGGATGAAGTTATCAACAGATTTGAGCATCTGGAGCTTGAGTACCCTACAGGTGAAGGGGGGACTCATTTTGGAGATGCCAGAAGGACTACCATTCTATGGAGAAAGGAACACATCGTGCTTCCACATTGGACGCCGCGTCAGCAGACTCCGCCGGAGGAGGCCCCTCAGCAGACTCCTCACAGTCCAGCTCTATCTCACTTCTTGTTCATTGCATGTATAATTATTCTCACTATATTATGCTGATTGAAGATTCTCGAATGCAAAAAAGGACGAATCTATGACATTGGGTTCATTAACCCAAATAACGTAAATGAATATACGGTAGCAAACAACATCGACGATACAACGTCAAACTTGCTAAAGGCGTTAATTGGACAACAAACCAGAAGGGAAATACTATTTTCTTACAACTTCAAGTGAGTGTTACTGTCTTGTGCACATAATGTTTCGCTTACTCGAGTTAAGTGTAATTGATGAGTTATGCGTGCGCAGGTTCCACTTTATTCTGCTAGTCATTCAACTTGACGCAGGAGTAGTAATTGCCATGGACTCGAAACGTAAAGACCCTAAGTAGTGGGCGGACATGAGTGAAATGCTCCAGAAGTAAGTTCAATCATTATCGCACTATATCGGCAACTTTCGTTTATTTCCTGATATCAAGTAATTAATAACTCCTTTATTCATTTTCTTTGCCGGGCAGGGTTTGGAAAAAGTTCTCCAAGCAGGCTAGGGGTGAATGGAAAAAGGAGCTTCGATTTTGACACCCCAATGTAAGTAGTACTAGCTAGTTCCGCGCATCTCTCTTTGATTCTAGTTTCAATACCATTAGCATGCTTGATTATTATTTTGATTGAACTCTATTCTCGTAAAGTGCTTGAGGCAGGAAGACGGGAATAATTTATGTGGATACTACGTTTGCAAGTTAATTCGCCAAACTACCTGTGAGAAGGGCAGAATGTTAGAACAACTTGAAGTACGTAAACAATATTCACAATTTTATTTTTATTACCATCAATTGTGTTGAGTTTCATTCATATATATATATATTGACCCCCTTCTTTAAATTAGATTCAACGGAAGCGGGACGAACTTCTACCAAAGGATCGCATACGAGCAATTCAAGAGTAATTGAAGGGATTCTTTCTTGAAGAGGTCATACCTAAAGACGGAGAATACCATCGGGATTTGGAATGCGATTTTGGTAATTAGATATTAGGGATCGTAAGACATGTTATATTGTATATATGCATAAACGTGTACTATATGTAGTAGCGTCGAATAGATATACGTAAACTTGTTGTTCGACCAAGCACGGAGAAAGAGAGGTCACTTCTCTCTATATTCATGACGATATTGTGTAATGGTTCCTTCATTGCTATATGTAGTAGCTAGCGTCGAGTTGAATGAAAAACATAAAATAAAAATGAAAACCCTAAATGTAAAAGAATTGAATGGTAAACATAAAAAGAAAAGGGGAAACACAAAATGAAACCCGTAAACCCTCCAAAACCTAGCTAAACCCCTCCTTTAAAAAAAACCTAAACCCCAGCGCTCGGCAGAGCCTGACGCGTGGCGGCATTTTAGTCCCGGTTGGTGTTCCTGCCTCTGCCTGAGTGCCCCACAGCGGCCACATGAAGCCCCTTTAGTCCTGGTTCGTGACACGACCGGGACTAAAAAGGGGGGGGGGCCTTTAGTCCCGATCCTTAGTCCCGGTTGCACAACCGAGACTAAAGACCCTTACGAACCGGGACTAATGACCCGTTTTCTACTGATGTTTCCATGAATAAAACTTGGTTCCCCTAAAAAAAGTAAAACTGTCAAACATTTCTAAAAAAAAAGTAAAACTGACAAACATTTCTAAAAAAAAGTAAAACTGTCAAACCAGCCGTACGTAGACAAATTTTGGCTTTGCCACTAGCAAACACCAGCACCACTGTTTAAAAAAAAAAAACAGCACCACCGACGCAGCAAGAGTGTTTTCGCCGCCAGAAGGGGCCCTTTGGCGTTGCCGCGCGCGCATGTGGTGCAACTTCATGCATGCTGCATGCGTTGCAATCCCGCCACGTGGGCTCGTGCCCCTCGCGCTTGCGAAGAAGATAAGCAAATGATCACGCCACATGCACCACGTTGACTCCTTGAGGCGCGCGCACGTCGTCTACTACCTCTCTACCGATCTACGGGGTATATAAATTCCATGGCGGGCGACCGGAGATAGCATAGCACTACCAAAAAAAACCAGCCAATCAGACCATCGGCCGGCGAGGCGAATTAAGATGGGGAATGGAGCAGGCCGCGGTCTGCTGCTCGCCGTGGCGCTCCTCCTCGCGGTGCACACCACGCCGGCGTCGGCTGCCCACAAGGCATGCAACCGTCCGGCCCTCTCCATTCCCATCTTACTACTACTCTGTTACTACAAGTAAGTAATTTCTTGCATGCACGCAGTCTTACCTGGTGATCTTCGATGGACCGCCGCCCTCTTCGACTGATCTGGCCGCTACACTCCGCGGCACGTACGTAAGCTAGAGACTACCCAACACATACATGCTCCCTGTTAATTAACCTGCTTTTCTATAAGTATAATCTACGTATATAGTATGCGTGCGTGGAGAAGATTAATTAGGTTAGGCGCCCAATTAAGTTCCTCAAAATTGCATGCAGGGTCGACCTGATCTACTCCTTCGGTTTCATCAACGGGCTCGGGATCCAGATCGACACCCTTCTCTTACCTGTCCTCAAACGTAAGCCGTAGGTGCCGTATGATTCGGTCGTGCCATGTTTACACCACTACTTTGGCTGTTTTTTTATACTAAGATAAGAGGATCATTCTTTTAATATATTAATTGTTAATTTCTGGGTGGGCGCAGTGCTGAGCGGGGTGGTGGCCGTGATCGAAGACAAGCTCTACGCCGTCCAGACGACGCGATCGTGGGGTTTCCTAGGGTTCGAGGATTCTGACGGCAAGCCACACGAGGTGTGAAAGAATGTTGCCAAGTACGGCGAGGGGGTCATCATTGCCAACGTCGATACGGGTACGAAACAGTATATCTTCAATTTTCTGGTTTTGTTATTTCTGTTGTAGGAATAACTATTTCTAAGTTGACAACAGTCGAGTCGATATAACCAGTAGGAATGATCACTAAAACCATGCAACCATAAGAGAATGAGAAATCCATTGTCAGATGACTATGAATATCAACTGGAAATTATTATTTTATTCATTGATTAGTAATGTTTTCTTTGATGCCAGTGGAGTCGATAACCATTAAAGCAAGTGCAATAGTAACCTCCTTACAATGTGGAGAAGACAGATATAAAAAAATAAGGGGAGTGGACTCATGCAAGAGCTTAGAGCAAGTACAATAGTGGACTTATAGCCTGCTTACATGACATTTTTGTCTATGTGGAGGAGAGAGATGCGAAAAAGTAAGAGAAGTGGGCTCTCATGCAAGAGCCTACTCCCTCCGTCCGGTGAAGAGTGTACATCTAGCTTTAAAATTTGTCCACAAAAAAGTGTACTTCTATCTTCCCAATACACTTTAAAGTAGAAAAAAATATTTCTCTCTCATCACACGGTAACCAAGACCAATAGCAATCTACACATGGTCTTCTTAATTTCTACATGCACTTAGCTCATTGGAGGTTGGGTAATTAAAGAGGAGAGAGATGGTGTCTTGCACCTTTCCAATGCATTTTTTATTTAACTTCATAATTTGTCCTAAAATTTCTAGATGTACACTCTTCACTGGACGGAGGGAGTAGCTATATACACATTTCTAGGTAAATGCAATAAATGTGAAGAAAGAGAGAGAGAGAGAAGATAGAAAAAAGTACTAATGTAATAGCCAACCTTATAGCCCACATTATTGTATGAATGCATATAGATGATAGCTATAGATAACATGGCGGTTCCTTATAGCCATCAGTTGGCTATATTAGTAAACAATGCTCTTATAGCTATACACATGCTCCTAGGCAAATATAATAAATGTAAACAAAGAGAAAGAGAGAATGTAGAAAAAATATATTAATGTAACAGCCAACCTTCTAGCTTACATTACCATACGAGTGACTGAGAATGATGCCTATAGATGACATGGCAGTTTCATATAGCCATCAGTTGAATACAATATTAGTCATGCTCTTAGGAATGATCACTTAAATTCATGCAACCACAAGAAGATGAGAAATTCATTCTCAGAGTCTTGATACAACCAAAACAAGTACATGTGTAAAAATATATAGTCGATTCCTTAGTTTTCACGCATCATGTAAGTACATGTGGTTTTGCTTTGACCTGCAGGGATTCTCATAATGAGCACCCCCGCGACTCTTAATTACCGTTGACATGCATTAAAAAGCTGGATAATCCCTGATAATATATTCCAACAGTAATATGCAGAATCAACCCTTCTGGCACCACCATATATATGTTCCAGTTCCACAACAGAATCAAATCACATTACATAGTAACATGTACTAGATTTTTACAACGAGTCAACTCGAATCTCACAAAGAGATCGACTCGTACACATGAAAGATGCAATGTTACTTACCAACACCACTTCTGACCTGACCTGACCTGACCTGGCCTGAGCTGACCTTATATACTTTATTTTCGCACCCATGTACTCCCTTCGTTCGGAATTACTTGTCTCGGAAATGAATGTATCTAGAACTAAAATACGTCTAGATACATCCATTTCTACGATAAGTAATTCCGAACGGAGGGAGTACATGCGGAAAAAAAAAACCCTAGCATTCCACTGACATAGTGCACACGCACATGCAGCAAGTTGATCGGCGCGAAGGTTTTCAACGAGGGCATGAAATTGCTGAGCGAGCAGAACGGCCAGCAGCTGAACGAGACCGAGGTGAACTCACCATGGGACTACGAGGGGCACGGCACACACACGCTGTCCACGGCTGGTGGTGGCTTCGTGCCCAATGTCGGCGCCTTGGGCCATGGGACGGGCACAGCGAAGGGTGGCTCACCGCGGGCGCACGTGGCCTCGAACAAGGCGTGCTTCCTGCCAGGGTGCTCCAGCCTGGACCTCCTCATGGCCATACTCACGGCGGTGAAGGACGGCGTGCATGTGCTCTCGCTCTCCGTCGGCGCCCCCGCCTCCGACTATGTCGCCGACCCCATTGCGATAGGGACAGCCTATGCTGTCACCCAGTTGGTCGTCGTCGTCGCGGCAGGTGGCAACGATGGCCCGGTGGCAGGCTCGATCAGCAATGTGGCTCCGTGGATGCTCACCGTGGGCGCGAGCACCATGGACAGAATCTTCCCCGCCGATGTTGTCATCGGTACCAAGACTATCACGGTAATTAACTTGTTTTTCCATGATGCGATAACAAAAACATAAATACTTCGTCCCAAATTGTAGTGTAAAAAAACGTCTTGCATTTTGGGACGGAGGGAGTACCTCCTTTTTGGTTTGAAAGACCCAAACATATCCCTAGGTGGACAATTTAGTGAACGTAACATGAGTGTTATGTCATAAAAATTATACCATTAAAAACTTAAAATGTTATGTTTTCTAGTGATAGAACTTTCGTGATATACAATTTGCATTACATTGATTGAATTTGGCTTTCTAAGGATACACGCAAGCCTTTTAAACCGAAAAGGAGGGAGTATGCATTGAAAGTTGATGCCTGAAATTAATTAATTTGCAGGGACAAAGTCTAGCAAGCAGCACCGACCAGCCATGTGCGATGATCAGCGGGGAGAAGGCCAATGCTGCCGCCAACTCGTAAGATCATTTATCTAGAAAGTCAACTTCAAAGATCTCGTTGTACAGCCAACAGGCGAGGCAACGATGGTGTCGGGATCCGGGACGAGACGGGCAGTGCCGCCACGCCCTTCAGCTATGGCTCGGGCCACGTGAACCCGGTGAGGGCTATGGACCCGGGCCTGGTGTACGACACCACCACGCACGACTACCTCAACTTCATCTGCTCCATGAGGCCCACCAACACCCAGGGCCTGCTCCCGGTCTCACTCCCGCTCCCGCTCGACATACTCTCGAGCATTCTCATCCGCGTGTTCCTCGGAGCCGACTCCAACCCATTCGAGTGCAGCAAGTTCGCCAACCACCCCGAGGACCTCAACTACCCGTCCATCTCCGCGCCATGCCTGCCCTCCTCCGGCAGCTTCACCGTGAAGCGTAGGGTGAGGAACATGGGCGGCGGGGCAGCGTCGTACACCGTCAGCATCACGCAGCCGCCCGGGGTGACGGTCACCGTGAACCCCAGCACGCTGAGCTTTGATGGTAAGAATCCAGAGGAGGAGAAGCATTTCAAGGTGACGTTTGAAGTCTACAACGGCCCCATGGCCGCCGACAACGTGTTCGGCGGCATCGAGTGGTCGGACGGGAAGCATCACGTCTGGAGCCCGATCGTGGCCACCACCAAGTGCGGCTAGCGTTTGGAATCGATCGGTACCAGCAATAAATTGAGGGATCACCTAGTATTTAACACATGCACATCACATGTTTGTATCATTGTATGCTACTACTCAGGTCATGTGATTGACAAAACAGAGTGCAGTAGAAATATGGCACAAGCAGCCATGTTTCGCTAATACAAAGATAAATGCTCCTGGGAGTTCAAGCTCTCAATTATTTGGGGAGAACTTGATGCGCTATATATCTTGCCTAAGTTTTGTGTTTGTGGTGGTGGGGTGGGCTGTGTGATCAAAAGACCAAAACAAAACTTCTAAATTCATAGAAGTTTAAAAATCTGAAGTGTTCAAATGCTAGAAAGTTTAAAACCTTGGAAGTTCAAACCTAGAGCTTTGAAGGTTCGAAAATTTCCAAAACTTGCAATCGTGTGAATTTCCTTCCGAAATTTGTCGAAAGTTTGAAAACCTGAAATTTTCAGTGCAGTTTGAACGATGTCAAATGTCGTTCTTCTACGACGTTCGCCAAATGGAGATCTCGTTTTGTGTTCACCCTCTTTTTAAAAAACAGAAAAAAAAACGCAAAAAAATAAAAACAGAAAAAAATACGGTAGTTGGGCCGGCCCAATGGGCCGAGTCGGGATTGAACGGTACTCGAGTGGTGTGATCTTATCTCCATCCACCGCACGGTACACTCTGTCGAAGGGATAACGTCCATTCCATCCTCGCGCGCGCGGCTGCTCCGGCTCCGGCCATGGCGTCCACCTCCTCCTCCCTCGGCGCCATCCTCCAGCGCTTCCCGCTCCTGGCGCCCCGCCCCGCCTCCCGCCGCGCGCCCACCACCCGCCGCGCCGTCGCCAACAAGATCTCCTGCATCGGATGGGTACGTGCCAAGTCTCTCCATCTCTCGGCTCAACTGGCCGACCGGTGCTGACTGACGCGCTTGGTTTGGGACGCACGCACGCAGGACCCGGAGGGCATCCTGGCGCCGCCGCAGCCGGGCCACATCTCGCGCCTCGAGTTCCGGCGCCGCCTCGACAGCGACGCCGACGCGCGCGCCGCCTTCGACCTCCAGGTCAAGGAGGAGCAGGAGCGCCGCCGCAAGGAGCGCGAGGTATGAAATTCATTGGCTGGCATTCCGTCCGTCGAGCACGCCCCGTGCGTGCGTGGCCGGCCTGAGCTGAGACCTGACACGGCGTGGCTGCAGGCGCGGGTGATACCTGACACGGACGCCGGGCTGGTGGAGTACTTCCTGGACACGGACGCGCGGGAGATCGAGATCGAGATCGGCCGGCTCCGCCCCAGGCTCAACAAGGGCTTCTTCGACCACATCCAGCGCGAGATCGCGCAGATCAAATTCGCAGTCACCAGAACAGCGGTCTGCACCAACTATCTTCTGCTCCCTGCTTCCTCTGCTCTTGAGTGTGTGGTAAAATTTGTTCCAATTGATCAATTCCAGCTTGATTTTGATTTCTTCCGTGTGCGCGCGCAGGCAAATGAAGACAGGCTGATCGAGCTGGAAGCGATGCAGAAGGTCATCGGGGAGGGAGTCGGTCAGTGAACAAAATCTTAACTCCATGAAACTCGGCTGAATAATTGAAGCTAGCTTGATGAATTCTGTGTTGTGTATCTGTATCTGTAACTGCTGTCCTTGCTGATGGTGCAGAGGCCTACGACAAGCTGCAAAATGACCTCGTGACGGCCAAGGAGCGGCTCACCAACATCCTGCAATCCAAAGATAGGAAGAAAACAGTAAGATCTGAGACAACAGGAGCTCAAAATGCTGTCACTTATCTGGTATATGTATGAACCTGCTGAGTTTTTTTGTAATTGTGAATTGTTGTTACGCAGCTGCTCGACATGGTCGAACGGAACGAGCTCAACATGTCTATATTGACTCTTCTTGATGAGAACATAGCGAGCGCCAAGACGAGTAACCAGGTGATGTGCTGTCCCTAGCCTCTATCAGGAGAATCAGATAACTTGATTTAGAAAGTAGCAAGGCTTTAGACCTCACGGCATGTGTTTATTTGCTATTCTTCTAACCTGTATTATCTACTTTTCAGGAGGAAGCTGTGGCTTTCATGGAGGATGTGCGCTCATCTATGTTGAAATACATAACAGTATAAATTTTGCCTATATAAGCCGGTGACCAGTTATCTCTGGCATTGGAGTCGCCTTCGGCACGTAGTTGTTCAAATCAATGCCATGTGGCTGTAATTTACAAGGACATCTTCTGGGCTGTAATTTTGTTTCGGATATATATCTAGTTCTGTTTCATAGATGCTACAATTGTTAGTAGCTTCATGGGCAGTGAGAAATTGTACAATCATATACTTGTACCACAAACAAATACAACAAGACTACGACCCATTCTCCATGTCGGGATAGCTGGTTTACACCTGGTAAATTGATATGGTTTCCTGAATTTGTTGGTATTTTGTTACAGTAAATAGGTGGTATATAATATGGCCAACCAGTATACATCTGAATAACATGGAATCAAGAAGGATAGCAGTAACGACAAAGACCATTTCACACATAATTCTGATTATTAAGTGCTACAAAAGGTCAGAACACAGTTACACGAAATTCAGCCACCATTCTCAACAGATACAACAGGCCGAACAGATTTATTTAGCAGAAGGTACAAAACTTGTGAATACCAGATGAAATTCGAACACAAACACAAACAAGCATCACCGAGGGCAGGCGGCAACAGAAGCTCTCCGAGTCTCACTTGGCCGAAACCATTAGTTGCCAGCTGCCGGCTTGAAGTCGATTATGAGGACTTTCGCCGTTGAAGCCAAGAAATCATTTGCAAACTCAACATGTGCTGGGTGGTAAACATACTCCTTGACTCCCTCTGTGCTTTCGAAAGTGGACTCGAAGACGTGTGTGAACCCCTGATGCATGTTCTCAATGCTCACATCAGTTCCCCTGCATACCAAAGGAAAACAGAAAATTGATGTTTAAGCTCTGCAAAAAGGAAAACGAGCTGCAACTCATGAATGTCGGTCGAATGATACCTTGTTTTCAAGGTCAATACGATTTTCTCGACAAATGGGTACATTTGAGGGCATAGTGTAAACTGGCAGATACAAGTTGTAATGACATTAAGAGAACTTTTGATTTCTTCTTGTTGCGGAATTAAAAAATGGAGCCATGTAAACTTCATATATTGCAAACAAAATCATCATAAGTTAAACCACAGGAAGTGAAAAATTCAACATGTCATGTCAAGATATTAGTAATATTTCTACTCCAACTTACTCGGAGTAACAACAGTTCACAGGGATCACATGCGCACTATTTTGAGGAGAACTGAGGTTGGTAAGATATAGTACTAGTAGTTTTCTATTAGCTGAATTAGCTTTACTTGTCAGTTTGACCACACTGGTTCCCCTGCTGGATGCAAGAAAAATAGCTCGTTTACCACTGGAATCCGTCCTTTTAAAGCAATCGCATGCCTTGCAAGCCAGCGGCCGCACAGGGAAGAATCACAGCCCAGGCAGGCAATTCGTCGAGCACCTAGCGGGCGCAACCTGAGCAGCGACAGCAACAGCCCACCAGAAAGGCGACAGAGGCAGGAGGTGCAAGAATCGACAGGGGGTTGGTGGTGGTGGTGAGATCAGCTGTCGTACCAGTGGAAGGCCTTCATGGAGGGGACCTTGTCGACGAGGCCGGCGTAGCCGCGGATGAGCCCGTCCAGCCGCTCCGGCGTCACGTCCTCCTTGAACTGCACGATGACGAGGTGCTTCACCACGCCGCCGCCGCTCCCGGCCGCCGCAGCCATCGACGCTCCCGGCTTGTTTGTGCTGCTGGCCGCCTCTGCGCACCGGTGTCTCCACTCCTCCCCGCCGCTTGCTTGTCTGCTCGGCGGTGGCGTGGTTTCTTGGTGCGCTTCTTTCTTGTCCGGCCACCGCTTTATACGGACAGTTTGACTAGTGTATTATTTTACCCAAGTTGTGAGCGGATCTGGGATTTTGGGGTTGGTGGTGACGGACAAGAAACAAGATCGGTGGCGGATCATCATCGATCGTGGCATCATGGCATGGGCAGCACTCGCGGCCCACCGAGTGTGAACAACAATTTTTCTTTCCGGGATAAGGATTGTGAGGGGAATCCGGGGGATCCACCTCTGGTGCAGTGATACAGCTCGCTTTAATGTAATATAAATCAGTTTGCTGAATTTGTTGGTAGCCTCCTACCATAAACATGTACTCCCCTGTGATATAAGAGCGCTTAGTGATCTAAACGCTCTTATATTAGTTTACGGAGGGAGTACTACTCAATGGGCAAAACAAAACTTGTAGTGCGGCGGGGTCGCATCCACTCTTTCTTCTCGTCGACGCCAAGGAAGCCGCAATGGATGCCTTCTTCTCTGCGCTGTGTTGGGGTCCTTGATCGAGCCTGTTTGGCGTTTTGACCTCATCGGCTTCTATGAAGGCCTCACCGGGTCGCCTGTGATCGCCTCGACGCCCCTTCTTTCTTCTGACGAGAACTTTGGGATTCTTTCATTGCCATGCGGATTGGGAGCTTCCTCGGCATTGACATCTTCAAGCCTTCTACTGCGCTTTCAAACAGACATTCCTTCCGAGATGGGGTCGAAGATCTTGAGCGGATCAAACAGGGGCATAGAACTTGATGCTTCCTAAGAAGTTTGGAGTGCTTGCTCCAAGCTCCTTCCGCCCCATCTCACTCCAAAATGCTACTGTCATGGGTCTGACCAAAAAGGGTTGATGAACAGGTTGTAGCCGGAAGTCACAACTCTCTCATTGACCTAGACTAGACCGGCTTCATCAAATGGAGGAACATGTGGGAAAATTTCTTCTACGCCTCAGAGTTCACCCAGTCCCTACAACATACGCAACGCTCCCACCCTTGTCATCAAGCTCGACTTTGCCAAAGCATTCAACTCAGTGATATGGGAGAGCTTCTTCGGACATCCTCGATGTTTGAGGTTTCTCCTCCAAGTTGATAGTTGGGTTGCCCAACCCATAACCTCCGCTTGGTCCACGGTCTGTAGGAGATATGCCCTAGAGGCAATAATAAATGTTATTGATTATCTCCCTGTTCATAATTATGTTTATGTTCCATGCTATAACTGCTATGGTTCTCGAGTCTGCAATAACCACAAGGCTCAGAGGAAGACTCATATGCACGTGTGGGATAATAAATGGTAAAATGTATTCCTAGTCTGGCCTCTAAGACTAGCTCAAGTGTTGCATGATGGTTCTGTTTTCCTGATCATGAGCATGTCTATGCCAGCAACTTTGAGGGCACAATGTTAGAAGAACATTTGTGTTGAATCGACCCGAATTGATGTTATGCTATGAGATACATTCGTCACAAGTTAAATGGTTAATAACACAGAGATGGTTAACGTTTGCATGATTCCTTAGACCATGAGAGTATCGAGTTTCTTCATGTAGGAGATATGCCCTAGAGGCAGTAATATCAGTTATTTTGTATCTCCTGGTTTGTAATGAAAGTTTATGTTCCATGCTATAACTGCAATGATTCTCGAGTCTACAAATAAAACGAGGGTTGGAGGAAAACTCATGTGCACATGTGGGATAATAAACGGTAAAATGTATTGCATGATGATCCTGTTTTCCTGATCATGGGCATGATTATGCCGGCAATTTTGAGGGCACAATTGTTGGTAGAACACTTGTGTTGAATCGACCCAAATTGATGTTATGCTATGAGATACATTCGTCACAAGTTAATGGTTAATAACACAGGGAAGTTAATGTTTGCATAATTCCTTAGACCATGAGAGTATTGAGTTCCTTCGTACTTGCTTCGTGAACTTTGGGGTTTGTTAAACGTCATCCGTAACTAGGTGGCTATTACGGCGGCTTACGGGTTCACGGAAAAGTATGGCAAGTAACGAGATAGCTCAAGATTGGGATTTGCTCCTCCGGCGATAGAGAGATATACTCGGGCCCTCTCGGTGTAACGGTATCCATCATCGTCTGGCCAGACACCTTGTGATTTGATCACTGGGATGCCGGAACACAGAAATGAGAAAAGAGAACAAAACCGGTAACGAGGTAACTTGCATGGTGGACAAAGTGTTGGCCCACGGGGATGCAATAAATCTCACCTCGGGTTTTTGTGACATATCGCGAAGCAACAGGAATAGCGCACGGCAACTGGAGGTTCACTCGAATATTCATTCGTATGGGTATAGGGGTCAATATGGGTGTCCACGGCTCCAATGTTGATCATTGATCGGAAGGGGTTCCGGGTCATGTCTATATTTCACCGAACCTATAGGGTCACACACTTAAGGGTCATCTATCTGCTGAATACTAGACAGGGAGTCTGAGAGAAAGTCACCGAAAATGTTTCGGAGACAACAGAAGAGTTCCGAGAGAGAGAACACCGAAAGAGTTTCGGTAAAACCGAAAAGTTGTTTCGGAATATATTATTAGCTCAAAAAGGGTTTCGGCACCGCCTGGAAATTCTCAGAGGGTGCCAGAATTGGTCTGCGAACTTTTGGGAATTTTCGGAGAAAAAAACCGGAAATGTTCCGGAGCTGCCGAAACCGCTGTTGTTGCTTTTCACTGATAAAAACCACTATGCCGGAAATGTTTCGGAACATGCCCAGAATAATTTTAGAGGGTGCCGGAAATGTTCTGGGACCTTCCGGAATTTTTTCAGAAAAACATTCGCGGAAAACATCTTGTCTCAGCGCGAGGGGACAAGATCCCACGAATCGGGGGTTGCTTGTTTGGTGGCTTTTTGTCTAGGGAACACTCATGTTTCTAGGAGAAATGTTTGAGGCTTGTTGCCCCTCCCCCCCAAGGGAGGGGGCAAGGTTGTGGCCGGCCAAAGGGGGCCCCCATGGTGTCCCCTTGGTGCCCCACTTGAGTTACCTTATTACCCTTCATGTGGGACATGTAGCATGGGTATTTTGGTATTTCCTCCACCACCCCACCCCTTGCATTGGCCTATAAAAGGAGGAGTTGGGGCTGCCATATTCTTCATCTCATACTCTCATACACATGCTATGCTTTGCTAGCTCTCTCTCTCCCTCCCACGAAAAGAGTTTTTCATAGAGCCGTAAGGCTGTCTGGGTTCCGGCAGGAACTAGTTCTGGACGGCGAAGCCCTGCCGGATAGCTGACACCGTATGTGTGCAACCCCGTAGAGAGGTCGTAGTTTCGGTCTTTTGCCCGAGGGGCTGTTCGAGTGTCCTCCCGGAGGGCTGTCCGAGTCTCCGTTCGAGTTTCGAGGGTCCTCCCGAAGGGCTGTCCGCGACATCGTCCGGGGGACTGTCCGACCGCCTCCTGGAGGGCTGTCCGACGAGGGAGTACATCCTCGCGGTTGGGAGGTTGTAAATCCTAGCTGCGGGGATCTGCACCAACGATCTCCACCGACTCTTCTTCCGCTGCGCTTCAAGTCGGTACGGATCAGATCAAACCCTGTATGCAGTCTCCATAGTGGTCCTGGGCGTGCTCGCTATACCAAAAAAATTTATTTTCTATCGTGTTCCCCTACACTTCATGCTTGCTTCATGAACTTTGGGGTTTGTTAAACGTCATCCGTAAATGGGTGGCTATTACGGCGGCTTACGGGTTCATGGAAAAGTACGTATGTCAAGTAACTTGATAGCTCAAGATTGGGATTTGCTCCTCCGATGATGGAGAGATATCTCTGGGCCCTCTCGGTGTTACGGTATCCATCATCGTCTGCCCAGACACTTTATGATTTGATCACGGGGATGCCGGAACACGGGAACGAGAAAAGAGAACAATACCGGTAACGAGGTAACTGGCATAGTGGACAAGTTGTTGATCCACGGGGATACCAACATGTCTCACCACGGGCATTTGTAACATATCGCGAAGCAACAGGAATAGCACACGGCAACTGGAGGTTCACTCGAATATTCATTCGTGTGGGTATAGGGGTCAATATGGGTGTCCACGGCTCCGATGTTGATCATTGATCGGAAGGGGTTCCGGGTCATGTCTATACTTCACCGAACCTATAGGGTCACACGCTTAAGGGTCATCTATCTGCTGAATACTAGACAGGGAGTCTGAGAGAAAGTCTTCGGAAAAAGTTTCGGAGACAGCGGAAAAGTTCCGAAGAGAGAGGTCACCGGATGAGTTCCGGTAAAACTGAAAAGTTGTTTCAGGGGATACCATTAAGTCAAATTGGTTTCGGCACACACCTGATAATTCTTGGAGGGTGCCAGAATCATTCTGGAAACTTCTAGGAATTTTTCGGAAGAAAAACCGGAAATGTTCCGGAGCTGCCGGAACCGCTTTGTTTGCGTTTCGCAGATGAAAATCACTAATCCGAAATTGTTTTGGAACGCGTCCAAAATTATTTGTGTGGGTACTGGAATTATTCTAAGACCCACAGAAATATTTTCGGATTTAACGGTCGCGGAAAAATGTTTCCATGAATAGTGAAAGTGCTTTTTGGATTACTTTTTGGAAAGTCATTATTTTGGGCTTTGTCCCAAGATATTTTTGGGGATGATATGGATGGATGAGGCCCCCTTGGGGGCCCCACCAAGGGGGTGGCCGGCTACATGTGGTGCTCCTCCATGGAGCACCACTTGTCCTTTGGCTTTCCCCTTTTGTCCTTGGAAAGTGTTTCCTTCATGGGCATTTTTGGTATTTTGAATACTCTTCCTACCCCTTGGTTTTCCTATAAAAGGAGTGGAGGGGGCTGCCCACTCACTCATCCTTGCTCTCATACACATGCTATAGACTTGTCTGGCTTCTCTCTCCCTCCCAGCGAAATAGTTTCGTTGAGCCGAAAGGCTGTCTGGGTTCCAGCAGGAACTAATTCTGGACGGCGGAGCCCTGCCGGATAGATGACACCGTATGTGTGCAACTCTGTAGAGAGATCGTTGTTTCGGTCTTAGTTCGAGAGTACCTCCTGAAGGGCTGTCTGAGTGACCGTCCGAGTCTTGAGGGTCCTCCCGAAGGGCTGTCCGAGTGACCGTCCGGGTGTCGAAGGTCCTCCCGAAGGGCTGTCCGCGACACCGTCCGGGGGACTGTCCGACCGCCTCCCGGAGGGCTGTCCGAGGGGTAGATGAGGGTATATATCCTCGCGGTTGGGAGGTTGTAACTTCTAGCTGCGGGGATCTGCATCGCCGATCGTCATCGACTCTACTTCCGCTGCGCTACGAGTCGGTAACGAAAAAGATCAAACCTTGTATGCAGTCTCCATAGTGGTCCTGGGCTGGTGCGTAGGTCGGAAAATTTTTGTTTTCTGCTGCGTTCCCCTACACGGTCCTCCTCAACAAACAGGATTTCGAGGCAACGGACGCCCTGCCATTGGGGGCTTAGGCAAGACGGCCCTCTCACGCCCTACCTCTTCATTTTGCTTGTGGATGTTCTCTAGCATTTCATCTAGAAGAAATGTCGGGATGGCCATCTGCAACACCCCCTATGAGACGACATGTGTCATCTGGTATCAATGTTTTCAATAGCGTGCTATAGGGTGCCACTATAGTGGCATTATAGTGTTTAAAGAGGTCCTGCGCTAAGCAATATTGGCGCTAAGAGACTTTGGTCCTAACTCCTAACACATGAAGTAAAGTTTTAAATAGCTCGCTATAGCATTGAGATAGGTCCATCGTCAAGAGGCATAGCCCGCTATTTAATACTCCCTCCGTCCCAAAATAAGTGTCGAGTGATACTATGCCTAGTATCCAGATGACACCTTCATTGTCATATGAGGGTCTACATCAGTTGGATATCACCTGAGGCATGCTTTTGACCTAGTATACAGTGCAACCAGGTTGTCGATCAAATTTTGGAAGAGAACCATGATCTCCACGCACATGAGCCTGGGAGATGTCGAGTTCGAATGGACAAGCTCTGAGTTGCCAGCTCACCACGATCCCCCAAAGCTGGTTGAGCTCCTTCTCTCAACTAACAAACTTGGCACCTTCCGCCCCTCATCGACAAGGTGTCCAAGTACCTGGAGGACTGGAAAGCCCATCTGTTGTCTTCTGTTGGGAGGTTAGTCCTGGTCCATGCGGTTCTTTCGATCCTGGACCATTACTTTATGTTGACAACATGAGTATACAGGAAATTGTTGGCTTTGTCAGTGGACCTTTTCACATTGAAGCTAAGATAAACATTCACGTTATCTATGTTGAGAATGGATTTGTAGAAGAGGAGGTACATCACATTTTCATACTAAAGTACACCCTATGTTCCTAAATATAAGACGTTTTGGCAGTTCAATTTGAATTGCCAAAACGTCTTATATTTAAAAACAGAGGTACTATATGTCATCTCTAATGGTTAAAGTTAAACACACGTCCCCGATGCTTGAACGAAATGGGAAATGCAGATTCTGTTGTTCCCATACATGATTTTGATAATTAAGTCCTATGGAAAATCGGAACACCTAAACTATTTCAAACATTTAGGACAATAGTAGCACCAAATTGTGTTATGAAAAAGGAAAATAGTTCCACCAAATTCTAGCATCATTGTCAACAGATATAGAAGGCTGGACAGATTTATTTAGCACAAGGTACATGTCCATGTGAATACCAAATGAAATCCAAACACAAAAATACAAACAAATATCACCGAGGGCGAGAACAGAAGCTCCGAGAGTCTCACTTGGCCGAAATCATCAATTGGTAGCTGCCGGCTTGTAATCCATTATGAGCATTTTCTCCGCCAAAGCCAAGAATTCATCTACAAACTCTACATGTGATGGGTGTGCGATGTACTCCTTGACTCCCTCTGCACTTTCAAAAGTGGACTCAAAGACGTGCGTGAACCCTTCATTCGTGTCCAGTACGGTCACATCAGTTCCCCTGCATACGAAAGTAAGAATCGAAAATTGACATATAGATTTTGAATAAAAAGGGAATCGAGTTGAAACTCGTGAATGATCTGCTGGTTCGCCCGTTGGATCCAAGAAAAACAACTCGTTTGCTACTTGAATCCGTTCTTTGTAAAACTACTAATCGACAGCTCACCAAGGGGGCCGAGGCAGAGAGGTGTACTACAGTCTACAGTATGCAAGAATTGAGTGGGAGCATTCACCAGTGGAATGCCTTCATGGAGGGGACGGCGTCGACGAGGCCGGCGTAGCGGCGGATGAGCTGGTCCAGCTGCTCCGTCGTCGCCTCCTCCTTGAACCGCGCGAGGACGAGGTGCTTCACCACGCCGCCGCTCCCCGCAGTCGCTGCCATCTCTGCTCTGCTTCTTGCCGAGGCTGCCTCTGTAACCCTCTCCTTTCTTCCCCGCTAGTTCGTCGGTGGTATAGATCTTCTTATCCAACCATGCGGGTAGACAGTTGGTGTGGAGTAAATGATCACCTAACTTGCTCTATACGCGGCCAGCCGTACTGCCGTAGGGCCATACGGAATGCAATTACTTGTTTAGGTGCGTAAGCTCGACGTGTTTCTTTTTTTTTAAAACATCATATCTATTCATTTTAAATCATGACAGTACAACGAGCACCAGAAAAAATAAAAATTCCATCCAGATGCATAAACTACTTAGCGACTACTACAAGCACTGAAGCGAGCCGAAGGCACGCCGTCGTCATCGCCCCTCCCTCACCTGAGCCGGACAAAATTTGTTGTAGTAGACTGTCAAGAAGTCGTCGTGCTAAGTCCCCATAGGACCAGCGCAATAGAACAGCAACCGCCGCCAAAGAAGAGTGGCGTAGATCGAAAGGATCCAACCTGAAGACACATGAACGTAGATAAACGACGAACATATCCGAGCAAATCCACCAAAGAAAGATCCACCGGAGACACGCCTTCACATGCGGGCGAGCTCGTCGGAGGGGAACGACGACGACCCGATGATGGAGGAATCTTCCGACGACGAGCCGGCGCCACCTCCCGCACCGGTCCATGCCGGCTTCACAACCCGACAAGCAGGCGCAGTCGCACTTCAATGTTCTCATGACGAACGAGCAGCCGGCGTCACAACCGCTGCTAGTGTTCCGGTAGGCGCAGGACGAGTAGTGGTACAACCTTTGCCCTCTTCGTGCATCATCGGCTGGCGGAGGGCCAAATCTATGGCGAGTTGGCGAACGAGGAGGCCGTGGCGATCATGGCCACAGAGAATCCAAACTTCGTCGTCGAGCAGCTTTGTCACGAGTATGAATGAAGTCACATGTGTTTCTTAAAAAAATCATAAACCAGCAGCTTGTCACGCTCTAAGTTTCCGAGGCGAACGAGCGCTAAATATTTCTTCCGTTTGCTATTTTTTTCTCTGTTTGCAATGCATGAATAACAAGCTTTACGTACAGGATCGGTTTGTTAGGACTGTTCTCCACGCCGGTTTTTTCATCGAGTCTAGGGATTCTAGTTCCAAAACGCCTTCTGGCTTGGACGAAAGCTGCAAAACAGAGCAACTCTTGGAAAAAAGAATACAGAGCAGACCCCTCTGCCTAGAGATGCCTTGGGTTCTTCCCTATATCTATGTATGTAAACCTGAGAGAAGGAGGAGAAGCATCGACGATGGTGGCCATGGACATGGACATAGAAAAGGACGCTCGCCCGCCGGCAACGCAAGCAACCCGTCCTCGCCACGCAATGGAGCTGGACGCGATTGCATCTGCCGTGGGACAGAGACGCCCCTGATCAGGGAAAGTATCTCCGGCGACTGGTTTATTTAGATTCTTCTGGCAGAGCGATGAACTAACGAGAAAATACCGACTCGTCAAGTGGGATATCATCTGTCGACCAAAGGACCAGGGGGGCCTTGGTATTGAGAATCTTGAAGTCAAGAACAGATGTCTCCTCAGCAAGTGGCTTTTTAAGTTGTCAGTTGAAACCGAGGCAACTTGGGCGTAGATTATCCGTAGTAAGTATCTGCAGTCCAAAACTTTGTCCCAGGTGACAGTGAGACCAACTGACTCGCCGTTTTGGAAGGGGCTTATGAGAGTCAAAGCTGCCTTCTTTCATAAAACAAAGTTTATTGTCGGTGATGGCAACACCACTCGCTTCTGGGAGAATACATGGCTTGGTGAAACGCCGTTGGCGCTCCAGTATCCGTCCCTGTATCGTATTGTGCAGCGTCGTGATGCTCGTGTTGCAACGATTATGCAGTCCATCCCTCTTAATATTCAATTTCGGAGGGTGCTTGTTGGTGACCGGTGGGAAACATGGCTTCATCTGGTGAGCAAACTGATGGAGGTTCAGCTAACTCATCAGCCCGATGAGTTGCGTTGGAAGCTTACTAGGTCTGGAGACTTCACGGTCAAGTCGATGTATATCGATGTCATCAACTCTAGTGTTATTCCCAGTTCCAAACATGTTTGGAAAGTCAAAGTCCCTTTGAAGATTAAAGTGTTTATGTGGTTTGTGCATAAACAAGTAATTTTAACAAAGGATAATTTGATTAAGCGCAACTGAACAGGATCTACTAGGTGTAGTTTCTGTGATCGGGACGAGAATATCAAGCACCTCTTTTTTGATTGCCCGTTGGCGAGAGTCTTGTGGCGCACCGTGCAAATTGCCTTTAACATTACTCTTCCGAATTCGGTCGGTACGTTATTTGGAACGTGGCTTGTTGGGATAGAGTCCGAAACAGCTAGACACATTCGTGTAGGAGTATGCGCGTTGTTATGGGCAATGAACTGCAGAAATGATTTGGCTTTTAACAGAACAACAACTATTCATTTTTTGCAGGTTTTATTCCGAGCTACTGCGCTGATCCGTATGTGGTCCTTACTCACTCCGACGGAGGCCAGGAAGCGTTTGGTTACTGAACCTGTCCGGTGGGAGATGGTAGCGCGGGATATCTTCAACCGGTTTGGATGGTGGTCATGTAATAGGATAGGCAATTAGTTTTCCTATCTTTTGTTATGCCAGCCGGTTGTGGCTTTTGGGAGTTTTGTTCTTGGCACTGTGGCTCTGTGTGAGCTTGCCGTTTTCTATTTAGCTTCGAGACATTAAACCTTGTTGAACCTCATTTCTTTTATATATGTGGCTGTATGCATCGTTCTGATGATGCAGAGGCTGGGGTGTCCCCCTTTTCGAAAAAAAAATAATTGTACGGCCCGGTCTTGGGCTTCGTCTTCACGTGTGCCATTGTCTTTTCGTTGTGGTTGACGATAACGGACAAGGACCCGAACTACACCTTGGCGATCGCCGCCGTCTCTGGCCTCGACCCGGCGACCGACATCGGCCGCCGGCCCGCGCTGGACCCGGAGTTCAACCTCACCATCGGCATGACGGCGAAGGTGGCGTACCACGGCTACGAGCTCGCCTCCGCGGCGGCGCCCCAGCTCTGCTTTCTCGGGGGCAAAAGGATGAGCACGACCGTCGTCGCGCGGGGCGCTCGTGTGTGGCTGCCCGGCCCCGTGCTAGACAGCCTCGCGGCGGACGTGCGACGCGCGGCGGGAGTCTTGGACGTCACGCTCGCCATCCGGGTTGCTCGTGTCGTGCATGGGAAGGCGGGTCGGTATCACGAAGGCCAGGTGCCGCAGATTCTGGTTATTACAGATGCTAGGTCAAAATTTCTACTCCGTCTGCCGTATTGGTTAGTACAGCAAAATAAGCTTAATTTGGCCTTTTTTGCTACCTACTGAAATATTGAGAAGTAAAATTTGTGTCCTTGAATTCATAAATGTGGTACCTCAATCTCCGCTTATATTTCTTGTTTCTGATATAGCGCACCATTCACGCCGAATGGTAATCACCGCTTATGTATCTTTACTAAATCCCTAGGTGCTCTTTTACCGGGGAGTAATTTTTGTTTCCACCCGTAAGCACTGTTTCTCGGTCTCCATAAATGGCATCATTTGAACTTGGACAGTTTGTTGTTGGGCCAACTATTGTGTAAAGATTTCTGGATAATTGTATTGGAACTTTGATTAATTTCGGTCTGCTTACTGTCCATTCTATAGCTTATATCTTGTTGGATCAAATTCGCGGATTTTAATAGTGAACATTGCGTGTTCAAAATTCCAACTCCGCATATTTGTTTAATTTACATCTTAAATCATTTCACCGTGCAAATCATCCTTATGCAGATGTAAATTTATTTTTAAGATGTTGAAAGCTTTTAAAATATATCATAAAAAGTACTCCCACTGTCCCATAATATAAAAGCGTTTTTGACACTACACATAATAACGCTCTTATATTATGTGTCAAGTGTTAAAAATGCTATTATATTATAGGACAAAGGGAGTATATAATGGGATTTCTTTTCAAAAAAGTTTTATAAATTTTTATGTAATATAACTTATATTTTTTAGACAAATTAAGGATCTACAAATATGTGGGAGATTTAAATATTTGGGGACCCCAATAGCTTGCGGACGATCGCCATGGAGGAGGCTCCATCTAACGATTCCGTTCCCGGGGGATTGATCGACCAGCGAACGTTTTTTGTTCGCTGGGGCGGTGCCGATCGAGCAAACCAGTCGACACAGGCCTCTTTAGCTATCCCTTGGCCGTGGAGGCCCCAATTACCATTTTCCTTGCACACAATTTTTTAAATTTTTTAAATTCACCTAAAAAACAAAGTTCTTAAAAATGTAAAACAAAGATTTGCCATGATGTACGTAAAATAAAGAAATATCAAAAAATTGCCATCTTATAGAAAAATAATTATGCCTCTGATATGCGTTTTGAAAAATGTCATGCTACTTTATACACCTCCAGAACTCTAATTTATCTCTACTCCTAATGGAGCAGTTGGTAGCCTGGTACTCCGGTTTAATTTTCGTCCCGTCCCACCACCACCACCACCACCACCACCACCACCCAACACTGGTTTTCCATCTTTTTTTCCCGTCCGTATAGATCTTTTTTTGCAGGCGAAAGCAAAATCATACCCCGTCCCTTGCAGCCCCCACCCCCGACCTACCTGTCCCAGCCCTCCCTCCCTGCGCCGCCACCCATCGCGCTACCACCTACGGATCAGCCGGCCACCACGACCTCCCTCCCCAGCCGGCCGCCACCACCCCCTCCCCAAGCAGCCATGTACAGCAGGGCGGCACCCACGCGCCTGGCCTAGGTGGGTCTCGGCCTCCCTCCTCCCTTCGTCCAAGGCCAGGAGCTCCCCTCCCCGACCCGATCTGGTGGAGAGAGGGCCAGGCCTTGCCACTCCGGTGGTCGCTGTGGCCAGATCTGTCCGGGGTAGTCGCCGTAGAGCCTCTACGGCGGCGGAGTTGCAGCAGCCCGACAGAAGGTGGGTGCCAGATCGTCGTCCAGCAGCTCGCCGTCGGAGCTTCTCACTGGAGGCGATGGAGGCCGGTGGGTGAGGGGCGCTCGTCAAGGGGGTGATTGGGCGCATTAGGACGGGGAGTGGAGAAACCGGGGTTGAGATGCCTCGGCTGGGTGCTCGATGACGCGCCAGGCGAAGAAGGATCTCCTGGTGGAGCTTGGGAGAGGGGAGGTGTTGGGAGGAGGAGACGTCATGGAGGGCAAGACCGGATGCAGCAGAAGAAGCAGCGCCGTTGCCGTGCACTAAGCAGGTCGACAGAGTCTGCGAGGTGGAAGATCCATAGCATACAGGCGAGTCTGTAGGTGCTATTTTATCTTTGTGCGTCTGTTCCAATATTATTGATCTTTTTCGCATTAGAGTAGAATGAATATTTGTATTACCATCTTACAGTGGTAAATCCTGTGCAACAGTTGGGGTAAGCTTCTCAACTGCCTAGCACCAATTAGGCTTCTAAAACTGAAGCATAGACAAAATTCAGTTAAGCATCCAAGTTTCTTTTTAAGTGGTACACTATATATTGCTAACCGAGGGAACTTCTATTTGTGTTGCTTGTTTTTTCTAACAATCACTTGAGTGTGTTGTTTGCAGTTTTCAACCATCCATCGCTGAACCTATAGGAGCCTGATGCCATGTGTTTTTTTACCAATCAAACTACTTGGAGAACCTAAGAAAGTTGTTTTTTTCTGTCTCCACTAGGAGTCGGAAATGAGAACGCCATCTCTGCATAACTGAACGAAGTGACTGAAAATTTATGTTATATGGTACAACCTTACGAGAGAATTATTTCTGTACACGTAGAACACAGTTACATGTATGCCTTCAAAGTTATTTGTTATTTATATATGTATAAATGAGCTTGGCTTTCAACCCTGCAAGGTTTTAAATTTCTCAGTTTTATCAAGTCATTCACAGTTTTAATTACCATATGTATAATTGTGCCTGATACTCCAAATGCCCATTCGGCCAGGTTGATTTGGAAGGGTTGTGTGGAGCGAACCCTGTTCCTCTAAACCAAGGGGTACTTTTGGCCCTTTTCCTGGCATGCAACATAGCCGATGAGATATCCCTGAAGCTTCAGTGGATACAAAGGTTTACAAAATGTTCACACACAGTATTTGGTTCATATCCCCATTGTTTCATGTTCGATTGACTGGTGCGGTTCTCTTAAATAGTTTGAACCATTTAGCATTTAGGACCACGAGGATTCCGATTGGGAGAACGACATCGTCCATAGATTAATGCCGATGTTGGTGCTTTGATTAATTTCCAGGACCATCATTTCCTGTCCGGTGATGCAATCTGAATATCATGCAAAAATTTGTCATGTTAGGGCATCGTCAGTATGGGAACACTGGACCAACCCACTTTATAGGTGGACAGGGAGGGTTGACCGCTGGGCGATGCGCTGCACGAGTAGGCCAGGAGGAACAAGAGTAGGAGAGGACTGTAGCCTGTAGGTGAGAGAAGATGATGCCATTGCCATCTTGACTGAAGGTTGGGCATCTAAAGATGCTTGTCAACCAGAACTCTGAAGGTATATGGTGTGATATTTGCTAAAATTATATTGACTAAGCAAACCATATCCAATCATCTGGAACCTGTCCTCTTCTTTTCTGGAACTAGCGGAAACCACCGTTCTTTGACTGATTGTTACATAGTTTATCTGGTTCTGAAAATTAATATTCTCTGATATTTTTTGCTAGCTAAACACCACTTGGAGGTACCTGGAAATACATTACTTCCTGAAGCTGCACATCCTACGCCCCAGGAGGAGGCCGAATGCATATTCCGATCATGTGATCTAAATACTAAAGCTTCCTTGCTGGATCTAAGGTTTAATTTCTCTGCCCCAATGCTGGCTCTTAGGGTAATACAACTTCTACTCCATATTTTTTATGCCCTCCACATAAATCCATCACTCTCTTGTTGCCTTGAAGCATACTTCCGTCGCAGCCGGAGCTGAACATTTGGAGAGAGCATACTGTAGCAAGCTTGCTGTCCAGGGACCTGGTGTTTCTGCAAACCCAACGATAGGTGTGTTTGGAAAAAAAAGGTCAGTTCGTGTTGCAATTTTATGGAAACTTGCTTATGCGGTGTTATTACACTGGTACAAAAGAAGTCATGGTCTTTTTCTTCCTGTTTAGATCGCCACCTATCTATGAATTACGACTCTGGGCATGGCAGAATGTCACCATAATTTTTGTTCAGCAACTAGATTTCATCCCAAGACGTGCCATCTCTCTAATTTGACTCTGAGCATGCATGTAATACAGTTAGTTAATCATGTGAGTTGGTCTTGTGTCTTCCAGCTGCAATTGAATTAGTCTAAGCGATCAAGGTCCTACTAATTAATTAAGCTGGCTATTTGCTTGCTTCTTGTACCTACAGCATGCTCTCTGACTTTTTTTTATCGCAGTATGCAAGCTTCTAAGCGCCGGATTGACGTCCTACTAACAAATTAAGGTGGCTACTTGCTTGCTTTTTCTTTTCTCAGTATTGCAAGCTTTACTATGAATTAAAAGCAATTAAAAGGATGGAGCCGGTATGCCTACAGTTGATTCACTGATGTTGAAACTAACTGCAGTAGCTTATTTTTCCTACAACTTCATTGAAAGTTCCTTCGCCGTATCTAATTATCTAAAGTTTTCCTTGTACCATTTTCCATGAGATTAATGTAATTGGGAATACCAGTGCTTGTTTGAATCATTTAGTTAATTAATTTTGTAGATAAAACTTGTATTTG
Source organism: Thinopyrum elongatum (assembly GCA_011799875.1). NCBI lineage: Eukaryota > Viridiplantae > Streptophyta > Magnoliopsida > Poales > Poaceae > Thinopyrum > Thinopyrum elongatum. Next base: position 41,597,399 of record CM022298.1, on the reverse strand, counting down.
TATGTTTTAGAATTACTATTATCCTGGTAAAATGACCACAAGTGAAAGGGTTGTAAAGATTAATTATTCTTTGAGGAAGCATTATTGGTCTAATTAATAGATGTACATGCATCAATAATGTTGTTGAGCTACTGTTGATTCTAGAGTGTCGTACTATTCGCAAAGTTCTATTTTGAGAAAAAAAATAGCAAATTCAATATTGTGGCAGCTACATGGCGCGCCCGCTGTAGCAAGTGAGTGCCCATCGAAATCACCCTGAGCATATTTGCGCTGATTTTCATGATTGCTCTTCTGCCAGCAACAATGTTCCTCGCACTTCGACCACACAACTGTATGTTCATGTTCCAGAGTCCTTATTCATAGTTAAATACTCTTCTGTGAATTACTTAATTTCAATCACAAAGTGACAAATGTCAGTCTATTAGTTAACATGTGTATCTCCGTTTCTTCTAAGTTTCAATCGACCTACTCTGAAGTTGTTCCTAAGACAGTGCCTCAAGCAAAGGGAATGAGCCTCAGTTAGTGTATCTAGCGAGTTCGCGATCCTTTGTTGGGATCAACATTTGTGCAAGAGCAATAGTCTCATCACTGTTGGTTGTTAGTACTGTTGCTTGTTAATTCTAATTTTTACTTCAGTTCATAAGGCAATGTAGTTATGCTTGACACACGATATGAAGACTGCCATTTTGCCTTTTGACCTTGGTTTCTTCCTCCAGTAAGTAAATGCACATAGTTCTTTTGTAAATTAGATCATACGACTTGTTGATCGATCTCTGAGCTCAGTAATAATATTAAGCCTTAATCTGTTTATTGTGCAGACAAGATGAGAAAGAAATGCTACCCAAGAATATGTACTTTATAAACATTTCAACTGTAATCTGGAATAAATTAAATAAATAAGGAAACAGTATATTCATATATCTTTTTTGTACTTTGATGGTTTCACACCACAAGTTCCGAGATGGTAATTGTGCTGCATATGTCTGCTCTCTTACTTTGTTTTTCTGAACAGGTAGGTTCCGGAAGATGTCATGAAGAATTTCTTTGAGAGAATTTGCGTGAGGTGTGTCTAAATGATTTTTATCTTCCGAACATATTCTTGTATGACTAACTGAATTCATTTTCTCAAAACGTTGGTACTTTTCCTTTTTCATTTATGTTGCTCGACTGAGTCTCTCTCGGATCATGTACACTCCACATGCTTGCCCTTATTGAGTTTGCTCAAGTAAGAAAAACTTGATATTTATGTTTGTCGGCCGCAGCGTGACTAGCTGATCTGTAGCGGCGCAGAAGGTCAGCTTGGCTGCAGGCAGCAGCTCCTTTGGCTGATCTGCGGCGATGCAGAAGTTGGGTTGGAAAGAAGCACGACCGGCTGCTCTGAAGTGGGTCGTAGGGAGAGCTTCGTAAGAGACAGGGAGGGAGCTCTATTGGCCCGTGCATGACATCCAACCCAATGGCATCATGCCCTGGTAAGCTTCTTATCTGTTCCAATTCTTGCACTTGGTCTTTTTCTTTCTAACCCTGAAAATAGAGTTTGCCTTGATTCCTAATCATGCTTTAAAAGCTGATATCCACCTCGTTTATCTTGCTACTGGTGGTAATGTGTGCAAGTATGATTTTGTGATAATGCCAGATGTTGTGTGCCTTCTTTATTCATGGTACGAGTACTCTAACCTGGGTCGTATGATAATGTATCACTGCTACAGAGCACAAACAACGTGTTTTTTAATTATATTTTAGTTGACATGGATTTCATTTATCTTGTGAATTGTATAGTCAGATCATGAATTTTAATGATTGATTGATTTTCATGGTCACAGGTAGGCATGGTTGCGTGGCCACGGGGAGAATGGAGCAAGTAGCGTGTGAGGAGTTTAAGAAATGGGGACAAGGGACAGTTTAGTTAATTAAGGCTCTATGTTTTTTCCCCGCAAAAAAAAAGGCTCCATGTTAGTTTCAAGTTTTATCCTTGTTGTGGTAAAAAATTAAGGTTGGATTAACCACCATGTACATCTTTAATTACTTTTAAATAAGAAATATATTCAAAATATTCTTTTGAATTGATAAAATTTATATAATTTGTACAAGTACATGAAGGTGGAACAGGAGGAAGGGTGGGAGAAGATTAGATATCGTTTCATTTTCTTGCAAGGAGAGGATGGTTACGAAGAAATGACAAGAAATGGAGAGAGAATCAGTTTTATTACTGTATGGATGGAAACCACATGCCAGCTTGTCCAACATATTTCTACATTGAGTCAATTATTCGATCGCTATGTTTTTTTATTCCATGGCAATGCATGGTCATTCAACTAGAAAATTCAAATTTACAGGTTGTTCGTCCACTTTTTTCAAGCTATTTACATATTTGTCACTTGTCAGCAAGTTTGCATATGATGCTAGGAAGTGAACATAAGGACACATAAACGTTGCATTTTGAATATGAAATAAACTCAACATCCAAATAACAAATTCGTTGCTCTGTCCATCGGTGAGCAGGAAATGTAAGCATCCTTCTAAATAAGATATTACCTATCTTGAAGCTGGAAATGCAAGAATTCTTCTAAATAAGATATTAGTTATCTTCATGATGGAAATGCAAGCATCCAAAATTTACAACAATATTTCTAAAAACTGAAAACAATCTTGCAATCTTGATATAAGAATGAAACATAAGCAACATCACAGAGTTTGCTATTTCTTTTGAAACATAATTACCAACAAGTGATATACATGTGAACTTACAGTTTATTCAATTTGGAATGCGGCTCACTCTACTAAAAAGGACGATGTCACTCACTCCGAGTAAAAACGGTCATCTACTCGCATTTAGCATCTGACCAATGAATATATATTGTATATGAATTTTCTATTTTTTATTTTAATATTGTTTATATGTTTACTTTTGTAGATCAAAGATCAAAACTGATGGCTTTTGATTGACAAAGCTTTATGGTGAACCAGACTGAAAAATCATCGGGTTTTACACAATCAAAAGAGATGCATACAAATAATTGTTCTTTATATATTTGTTGCGCATGATAATACAAAAGGTGTGTTTCTATACATATTTATTTTTGCAGAGTATGAAAGAGATGGAGATGGATTATGTCAACGTTCAAAAAGAATCCATCGACAAGGGTGTTGAGGCGATGTCATTGGAAGGGCCCAAAAATTCACTAAGATTTATACAACAAAAGGCCCGTGGCAACGCACGGGCATTCTACTAGTAAATTTAGCATATGTGTTCAAAAACAAAAAGAAGGTCATGTGGTCTAATTCTTTTTGCCATGCTAAACATTTAAAAACTGTCGTCCTGTAGATAAAAAATGTTTTATCTAGATTAGACCTAATTAGATTCTACTTGCAAAAGAGTTCGTGCGGTGCAACGGGAGAAAAAAAAGATCACACGCTCCTAACACAATAACCAGGTCTCAAGACCCCAAAAGGTCCACATCTTTTATTTCAACATGGCATCTTAGCAGTCTTGCCATTTATCATTCTTCCCACCCTTGCCGACAGACTTGCGTGGTTATAGATGGTTTCTTTCCTCTCCAATTTGTTTTTTGCAAAGGTGCTCATTTTCAATCTGGATCGGCACCTATACGAAAGAAAGACGGGTCGTGCACTACCGATTAACGTTGTATCCTAAACAGTATTTTAAATATCATTAACAAGTGGAACAACATCATATTCAGATTCTACACATTTTTATAATCAATTTTCATACATAACATTTTTAAATTGGAGTTAGGGTTTTACAGATATGAATATTTTAAAGGCATTTGAATATGTACCTAAACACCATTTAAAAATGGTTAACGGGTAAAAATAACATCATATTCACATTCTACACATTTTCTAATCAATTTTCATATATAACATGTTAAAATTGGAGTTACGGTTTAAAAGATATGATTATATTTTTAAAAACATTTGAATCTGTTAAAAAAGTTAATTTCTAGATGGACGGCGGGTTTATTAACCGAAATCTCAGGGGGTTTTCTGCAAAAACGTGAAACTTTAAAAGAGGGCCACCGGTCGATTAACTGAAACCTTAGGGGGGTTTCTGCAAAAACCAAAAAGTTTTTCTGTTTCCACTTAAATCAGGACTATGGGTTGATTTGCAGCAAAGTGCCGGGGGGGGGGGGGGGGGGGGGGGGCGAGGGCGGGGGGGGGGGGTGTGTAGGGTGGGGTGGGGTCTGCAAAATGTGCGACGACGGACGACCAGGAGCACTATTTGCTTTATTATTATAAGGTAGAGATAGGAAAAGGGCCCGTGCATTGTAACGGGAGAATTTCTTTTTCATAATCTCCAATGACTATGACCACATTTTGTTCACATCTCATCGCATGATTTTGAAAATTTGTTCACAAATAAAGGAAAATGTTCCTTTTTAACAAATTGAAGCAATGTTAACATTTTCGAAAAAATATCGAGGTGGTTAAAAAACTTGGTAATTCAAAGAATTATTATGAATTTCAATAAACATTTATTAAAAACTATAATCAAATATTCTGATCTACGTCCCAGTAAATTCTTCAAAATTCATGCGGTATATAGTCCCAAAGAATCGCAAGCATTACTGTTTAACTACATACCTTTTGTAACACCCCTGTGTAATAAGCACTGTGACATAATGATAATCATGCCAAGTCATACCCATTTGCAATGCTAGATCACAGTGGTTAAACACTTCATTTCAAATTCCTCTCTGAAATAAATTCAAATTCGAAGTGAAAATAAAAGTTGTTCCAAAGTGGAAACTAAAATGTTCATAATGTTGCAAATAATCCCAAGGTAATTATAAAATAGAAACCAATATTTTTGGAACTTACAAAAATGCCCCTGGACTTTAAACAGTAGTCCAGCAGCATTAATCCGTCCCATTTCAATTTCTAAAAATATCTAACCGATTCATTTGGCCTCCAAACTTTTGTTGGCAGAGCCAGATATTACCAAGAAATATTGGGGCTTAGTCCCACTTCTTTCTAAAATATTTGGTGGCCCACAGAAATCATTTTCTACCTCAGTTAAATAAGTAAAATAATAAACAGAAGAAAAAGAAAAAGGCTTACCAGACACTGTGCACTTGGACGCTACGTGCATAGTGCACAGCCCAGCCCACCGGGAGCTCATCCCCATCCTCCCGCGCGCTGTCGCTCGCCCTCGCCGACACAACGACGATCGTCGCGCTGTCGTCCATCAGGCGATTCCCCTGCGAGGTTAAGACCGTCCCCGACGCCTAGGGTTTGCCCTCATCCACTTCCCCTCGCCACTTCCCCCCTCCCGTTCCAGATCTGCCGCGAACCGCACCTCCGAACTCGGTCCTGGCCGCGCCGCCGTGGAACCGCGGCCACCGAGCCCCGAGCGCCACTCCGTCATGCTCAGCATCACCTTCGTCCACGGCTACGTCGCCTGCCACGACTAGCTGGAGCTCGAAGCCGCCACCGCGTCCTCCCCGAGCTCATCTTCGTCCTACGGCCACCGTCGATCCCCGCTTCGATTCGTCGCCGTCGAGCCTTCCCGAGCCCACTGCCACCTCCCTGCATCTCCGCTGTGAGCCCCCGGTCCTCTGAGGCCTCTCTTTTCTCTACTTCGCCACTCCTAGCTAGCTCGCCTCGTTGCGTTGCTCCGGCCATCGCCATGGCCGTGGATCCCGCGCACCCGGGCCCCTGTTGCACCGTCCGACCACTGAGGCAAGCTCTTGGAGCTCCCTACGCGCCGCCTAGCCTTTTAGTTAGGTCGCTGGAGCCCCGCCTCGACGATCCCGAGCACCCCCGTACTCCGTCGCCGCCTATTGCTGTCGCCGTCGTCAGCTCCGACCGCCTCAGCCCACGTGGGTGGCAGCGTTGAACGCGGCGCGCTTCGCCCGTCCGAACACGACCCCTCGCGCCCGTTTTGACCCACTATGGGCAAAATCCGAAGCTCGCCGGAGACGTGCCGCCGCAAACGGCCTCGCCGGAGTTCTCTCCGGTGACGCGCTGACCTGGCGTGGCCTGGGCCCCACCCAGTGTCATTGCCAGCGGGCCCCGCCGCATGTTTGACCGCTTTAACTTAATCACTCGCTGACACCAGGGGCCCACCCATCAAATTAACCCTGGCTTAAATTAACCTCTGTTAAAATACTAAGTCAATGACAAGTGGGGCCCCTGCGCTGTTCATTTGGATAAGATGAGCCCAGTCAGCGCTGACCCAACTCCTTGGGCCCACATATCAGCCTCTGGTTGCAAACTGGGTACACTTCTCTGTGTACCCGTAGCATTTTCTATTAAATGATTTTCGAATTAATATTAACTCCAGAAAATCCAGAATATTGATTAAACTTTAGAAAATCGTAGAAAATAAACCGTAGCTCGGATCGAAAAACTTTCTACATGAAAGTTGCTCAGAACAACGAGACGAATCTGATCGTGTCGTCTGTTTCCATGTTGGAACCTCCTACGTAAGAGAACCCGTAACTTTGAGCCCGATTCCGGTAGATGAATAGTGCACACATACCGGTTAATAAACCCCACTTTAATCCTAAAATAATTAAAGTGACTTAGACATGCTTTTAGGCAACCCTGCACTGCATGTTAGCATAGCATGCTCTGTGTTACTTTGTCTTCCTTGTATTTATACTGTTTCCTCCCCCTCTTCTCTCTCGATAGACCCCGTCGTTGACGTAGCTCCCGAGACCGACGCAGCTCCGGTGTACGACTACGTCCCCGACGACACCACTGAAGACCTTGCCCTTTCCGCAAAGCAAACAGGCAAGCCCCCCCCCCCTTTGATCATCCCGATATCGCCCATTCTATTTTCTCGTGCTTGTATTAGATTTTGCTATTGTAATTGATTGCTCCTATTCTGCTGCATAGCTTGTTTATTGTAACCTGCTGTTGATACCTTCCTGTTCATCCTAAACTGTTTAGAATAGACTGGGTAGAGCCCCATCAGTGACCCCCCACTTATCCCGTCTGCCCCGCTGGAGTACCATAAGAACCTATCAACGAGATCGAAGACCAGGACCCGGCACCGCACCTCACATTCCCCTTAGTTGCTCGTCACTAGTGGGTTACTATCGAGTACCGAGGGTGATACCTCGTCAGCACTTCTGATGATAACCTTGTAGGTTAGTTAGTCGGTCGTGGTCATCGAGGGTGATTCCTCCTACGCCACCCCCGATAACGACGAAGTCGTGCAACACCTCAAGTGTGGACCTCGAGGGTGATGCCTCCTACGTTCACCTTGATATTACATCAGGTGGGAGTCCAACGAGGGTGATGCCTCGGATTCCCCTTGATACGGTGACCACACGGATGCCTTGCATTACTGTTGATACTAATACTTGAAAAGGCGGGTCGACCCTGAGGGGTACCCGCGAATGTTGGATAGTTACCCGTGAGTTATTCTACGAGGCACGGCCGGGCATTCTTAGCCCTTGCAGCAAGTCCTCGAGACGGGGCGACGGGGTCACATCGATCGTGAGTCTTTGCTCGTTACTGCAAGCCCCTAGACCTCTAACGATTTGGATATTTGATCCGAGCCGGCCTATGGTCGGATAGCACTAACCATCACGTGGGAAGAGTTATGGGCACTCTGCATCGTAGCATCAGCCGAAAGCTCTATCAGACGTCCAGTTCAGCATCGCGGCACGGCTGGGCCGGCGCCATCCCGAGGGGTGGTACCTGGATCCGCGTGTGCGCAACGACCCGGAGGGCGAGGGGCGATGGCCCAAGACCCCCTTGCGCTTAGGAGGTAGACCGGCGGGGACCTCTCTGCTGAGCTATAGGTAGGGTTGCGGTGTGTCGTTTGGCCGAGGCCGGGCATGACCCAGGAAAGTGTGTCCGGCTGGAGTTAAGCGAGCGTGGTGGGTAAGTTGGTGCACCCCTGCAGGGAAGAACACATCTATCAATAACCGGTCCTACAGTAAAGGACACTAGGAGTTGTATCCCGATCGATACAGCTAGAACTTGAGATGGTACCTGGATATGTGGCTCCGGGATCGCTTTCCTGCAGGCAGTCGAGGAAGGATCTCTGGGCGAGACTGTTACTTGATACTACTACTACTTTACACTATGCTATTCTGAACTCTTCTAAATGCTGCAAGACGCTCGAAGATGCTAGTCTTCGATAGGACTAGACCTTCCTCTCTATTCTGGCATTTCTGCAGCCCAGTCCACATATACAGCCTTCTTTTGATAATGATGCATATGTAGTGTAGATTCTTGCTCGCTGAGTACTTCGGAGTACTCACGGTTGCTTTGCTTTCTTTTTCTCCCCATACCAGTTTGTCGTGACCAGATGATGGAGCCCCTGAGAACGCTGCCCCGCCGACGACTACTTCTACCACCCCGAGGATGGCTACTACTTCGAGATGGCTGACGACCAGGAGTAGGTTCGGAGGGTCCTAGGCAGGAGGCCTACGCCTTTCGATCGTAGCATTTTATTTTGCCCCGCCTTTCTAAAGGCCTTTCTGTTTCTCTTTTATATCTGTACTCAGATATCTGATGCTTCCGCTAACGCTTGTATGCCATCGAGCTATGTATTCGAGTCCTCGAGGCCCTGGCTTGTAATATAAAGCTTGTATGACTTTATTTATGTTTTAGAGTTATGTTGTGATATCTTCAAGTGAGTCCTTGGGCTTGATCGTGTGCAATTGCGTGTATGATTAGTGCACGATTAAGCCGGGGGCGTCACACCTTCGATCATTCATGAACATTTATACAAATTTGGGAATATTATTGAAAATCATGAGCATTTTTTACTGTTTGTAAACATTTTTGTAAAATTCTGAACATCTTTTAAGCATTTTATTTTGAATCGACGAACAATTCTAGAATTGATGAACATTTTTCCGGAATAGGTGGATTTTTTTTAAATTCACGAACATTTTTGAAAATGCATGAACATTTTTTGCATCAGCTATGAACTTTATGAATCAATAAATCTTTTGTAATTCATGAACTATTTTTAAATTTTGAGGATATTTTGTAAAATCATGAACATTTTTTGAATTAGCAAACATTTTGTTTAATTTCATTAACAACTTTTAATACACGGACTTTTTTTATTTTACAAACATTTTGAGAAAAATTCCAAGCATTTTTTGAATTCACAAACATTTTATGTTTTCCTGAAAATTTTATTTCGAAATTCTCAGTTTTTTTAAAGGAAATATTTTTTGAAGTCCCAAATTGTTCAAAGTAGAAAAAACAAAAACAGAAAAAAATAAAATTAAAAAATAAAATTGAAAAACAGGCCGTCCATACATGGGCCGGCACAAACGGGCGTGCTGCGTCTTGTCCCGCGCACAGAGTGCAGTATTGAAGGTCCCTACTGCGTGGGCCGGCCCAGTCTGGGGATTCCCTGCAAAACGTTTTTTGTCACTGTCAATTATAGGTGGCATTGGTGGGTAATATTTTGCAACTTTGAGGGCAATTTTAATGACGTACCGCTAGAAGCAATAGCCCCTTTATTATTACGTAGAGATCTTTTTTGTTTCCAAAAACATAAAAAAAATCACACACATGAATTGCCATGGTCAAAAAAAGAAAATTTGGTCTGCCATAAAAAATAATACTCTTTTCCTATTAGTAATAAAAATGCCATGTTATGGACTATTAAAATGCCGCATTCTTAATAGTAAAAATGTCACCATCTTGCAAATAAAAATGCCACTAACTATTAAAATGACATGCTCTTAAAATGCCACATTCATGGTCTTTTTAATTTAGAAGATTTTTTAAATTCAAGATTATTTTGAAATTAGTGAACATCGTTTGATTTAGTGAAGTGTTTCAAATAATAAAATGATAGGCGGTTTATTTGAGCTAGCAGTGGAGCGAGTGAAAGGAAAAGCTAAGTGAGCGAGGCGAGCAGGGAGTCGAGCTGAGCGAGTGAGAGCTCCATGCCAACCCATTTAAGCGTTATAGCATCAATTCCATGGTTTCAGCATGAATATGAGCTTTCAAGGGGTTCATACAACGAAACTCCACTATGCTCTTAGAACAAACATTATCTCCAACAACAGCCCAACAGGATACATGAATGAAAAAAACACCCAGACCATAATTAACCCCAAGTCAACGTAGATAAACCTAAACAAAACAACCGATTGCAATTTTCTAGGGACTTAGGCGGGTGTCCGTCGGAGGCGCAAGAGGCACAGCAACCATGGAATTCATGGAATTTGTCTCCAAATCAATGGACTAGGGCACGGGGGTCAAGGCGGCGTCCATGGCATTGTTGGCGTGGATAGGGCCGGCTAGAAGTGGTCATAGACGGCACTACGACGATGGCCACGGGGGGTGGGGGGGGGGGGGGGGGGGGGGGGGGGGCGCTGAGAGAAGAGTAGCATGAGGGGGGTAATGTCGCTCACGCCAAAACCATTCCCGGATGGGGTGCACTACAAATATCCCCCACATCCGCGAAATATGAGGCTGCCAAACTTGATGGCCTCCAAAATTTATGCTCACCACGTGTGGGATGGCAACTCTGCTAGACCGCCATTTTCAGCGAAAATCGGCAAATACATGGTTATTATGGTGCACAATACAGAAAAGTTATAAAAAATCAGATAAAAGTAGTGGTGTGATATTTTGACGGCACCAAACAAGTTTTAACGTTCAATTATTGTATAACCCTTTTATTGTTTTTCTTTGCTGATGATTATTGCGTCCAAGGCCGGCCCGACCAAGGGCATAATCGTAACAAACTTTGGTCATCACCATTTTCCATATCAAATCACCTTTTCTTCGGTATAACAGCTAAGCGTGTAGTGGTGGCCGTGGATGCTATCATGGTCGGCACTTCGGCATCATATGGAGCGATAGTGCATGAAATAATAGAACGTTCTAGAGTTTTTTCGTCTTGTATCATTAGTTATGAGTTTAGAACCTCAAACTTTGAGGCTCACAAACTTGCAAAGCATACTTTAACACTGGGTATTGGCCGCCATGCTTGGTTAGGTCAGCCCGGAGAACTTTTATTCGTCTCTGTAAACATTGTGACGGTTGAATAAAGCTTTGTGAGTTTGCTTAAAAAAGAAAAAGCTAAGCGTGTAGCTCTCTATTGTACTACGATATTACGGATGCCAAAAAGAGTATAGACTGCCTTGAACAAATATGCGTCTTTCCCTATCTTGCTACGCAAGAGCCATGAATATGCATGCTCCGCGTAGGCTGCGACAACATGGCACGAACCCGCACGGAAACAGTCTCGTATAGATCCCAACACGGTTCCATCAATCCTCGACGCGCCATTGATCTATCTCTCAAGAAACAGGAAAGCGTACTTCTGAAATTAAGGAAGGTGTCGATTTCCAAAAGTCTCTTTCTATATACATATGGACGTATACATATATATAGACTAGAGGGAGAAGCAGAAGATTATCATCGATGTCGACGGCCTTGGACATAGACGGGCCTCCTCGCCCGGCAACGGAGATGGACGCGAGTGCACCTCACGTCGGAGGCCCTTCAGAGGCACCCGGAGCGGCCGAAGGACGGCCGGGCAATTGCTTCACCCGTTTCTGCAACTGCAAGATCACACCCTGCAAGATCATCATCCTAGTGGTGTGTTGTATCATCGCCATCGCGATCTGGTTTTGTGCCACGTACAAGGACCCAAACTACTCCGTCGTGATCGCCGACGTCTCCGGCCTTGACCACCGGCCCGCGATGGAGCCGCAGTTCAACCTCACCTTCAGCGTCACTTTTCGGAGCTCCTTCGGGGTCGCGTGCGACGAGCTCACCACGACGGTGCAGGTCAGCTACCACGGCTTCGAGCTCGCCAGCGTGGGGGCGCCGCAGGTCTGCCAGACTGCTTGCAACCACGCCAAGAAGGGCAGGACGGCGCGGATCAACGTTGCCGCGCGGGGGACCCGAGTGTGGCTGCCTGTACTGGATAGCCTCGCGGCGGACCTGCGTCGCGGTGCCGGGGTATTCGACGTGGTGCTCACGCTCCGGCATATGACGCGCGGGCGGGGCGGAAGCGATGACGGGCTGTTAGTGTCATGCATGGGCAGGCCCGTCGGGGACGCCGGTGGCGGAGCTTTGTGTGACGTGCGCCGGGTGGAATGGAGCCGCTGACGTGACGTACATGCATGATGCAGCACGTACGCCGGGGAATGAATTAAGCTGTGATTTGTGGGGCCAGTTAGAACTTCATATACTTTAAAATTTTGAATAATATCTACTTATTGTGTACCTTGTTTCCAATCTCTAGTTACTAGTAAGCTTGTACGTGTACACGTCTCAAATGTTGACCACATGAATGTATAGAAAAAACTAGACCAATAGGGGAGAAGCTCCTGCTGACTTTTAATTAAGAGAAGAATGTGAGACAAACAGCGTCCGAGCCGAGGCTCGAACCTGCGTCGGCCAGGTCACACAGCCGCTCGCTGGCCACTGGGCTAGGAGCCTATCCACCATGAATCTCTACTATTAAAGAAGAATCGAACGTCGTGATGGTCCGAACTCCCTCCTACAACCACACATTATAAAGGATCACAGGGAACAACCCATGTTCAAGTATAGCGGGGAAAAAAACGAAACAGCTCGCACGATCTCCACCTCCTCCCCGACCTTCCCGTTTGCATCCCAGATCTCTCTCCCCAAACACGACCCGTCTGCACCCCTTCTTCCGCGACCACCCAGCGCCTTCGATGGACGCCGCACTCTCCGGCAACCGCCCGACTCCTCCCTCCCCCGTGAGCGTGACTCCCTCTACGCCAATCTATTATGTGCCGCCCTGGCCATGGACCTTTCGCCATGGCCGCAAGGTAGGCATGGTCGGGACCGGCACCGCACGGTGGAGGCAGTGACGAAGGTCTAGGAGTGGAGGCACAGGAGCTGCGGCGGTGGAGGCGGCGGTGGAGGTCGAGGAGGAGGAGTGCTTGGGGAAGTGTGCAGTGTGCTTGCCGTAACGCCACAAATGCTAGTCATTCCCATGGTGCCGTTAGAAAGTAGAGCCAGGACAGGCGTACGGCTTGACAATTCCCGGTACCGGCGTCCCTCAAAAGCAGCCACGCATGTACTATCTTAACTAGTACCGGCGTCCTCATGACAATGATTGCAATACGTCCTTCTTGGTAAGACTGTTGGGTCCAACACACTAGCGGCGTCTATATATCTTCAGACGCCACTAGTTGTGCATGAGCGGTAACGTGCCTTAAATGGCCGACGTCGCTGGTAATTTGCCGAAATAACACCGGCGCCTGATATTACGGCAGCGTCACTGACTAACTATTCCTATAAGGGTTTTTCTACTAGTGAGAACACATCCGGCTAACGAGATCTTGATCACCTTGGCCTTTCAAGAATCTGCATAAGACTTTAGGCACAATTCCTTCTGTGAAATATGTATGGAATAGATCCAATATGTATTGGGCCATAACTGCCGAAGCTAAAACTCTAAAAGGCGAGGGTATCCTTCCAATGCAACATGCTTCAAGCTAGAAAAACCATAAAGAATAAGAATCTTTAGGCCTACTGCAATGACTGTCGGCAAGTGAGTGATGTTGATTTAATTACTCAAAGCCCGTAGTTTGTGTTGATTTTTTGCATGCATGACTTAAAATTCTTCCACGAGACTCACATTGTATTTAGCTCCTCTCTCTAGCAACAAAACATGATATATGAAATGTAAGTCAAATATGAGTATGTTTCGTAAATAAATGGCCCTCCAATTTGGTCCTTGCCCTTTTTTGTACAATGGTTGAGCCAAAGGAATCTTAGGTTTCTTAACAGAGCAAAGCGGGAGATTCGAAGTCAAAGCCACACTTTATGCAGTTATAGAACCCGAAGAATATTGGCTAGTTGAAATAAATAAATTAGTAGTTCTAGCCATCCATCTCCAAAATGTATAGAAACATGATGATACATTGTTAGAAATAGTTGAGATATGCCTTCCTTGTTTGTTTGGGCTGACTAACATCCAAATTGTGTTGGTTCAGGGTGGGTGTGTCCTACGTGGCTGACTGACCGGACGCGTCCGCAAACCCTCATATCCTCCTCATATATAGGCTAGACATGAGGTTTTGCGGACAACCCAAACATATGGGACAAACTGAGAGAGGGGGGGGGGGGGGGGGTCACATTTTTCCTTCTCTCTTCTATGTGGGCTGTCTGCCCGGATTTGACTGCCCACAATGGTCTGCACAGCAAATATCTCCCTCGAGATTTTGAGGTGTCGCCACTGCAACCAACACATTAGTATGGGCAACATACAAAATATATCTACCAATGCCGAACATTTAACCATTTAAGGCCTTGTACAATGCTAGGTGCTTAATGACCCACAAGTATAGGGGGTCAATCGTAGTCTTTTCGATAAGTAAGAGTGTCGAACCAAACGAGGAGCAAAAGAAAATGGCAAGCGGTTTTCAGTAAGGTAATTTCTGCAAGCACTGAAATCAGCGGTAACAGATAGTTTGATAGCAAGATAATTTGTAACGAGTAACAAGTAACAAATGTAAATAAGGTGCAGCAAGATAGCCCAATCCTTTTTAGTGCAAAGGACAGGCCAGAACAAGTACTTATAATGAGGCAAATGTTCTTGAGGACACACGGGAATTTCATCTAGTCACTTTCACCATGTTCGTTTGATTCGTGTTCGCTACTTTGATGATTTGATATGTGGGTGGACCAGTGCTTGGGTGTTGTTCTTACTTGAACAAGCCTCCCACTTATGATTACCCCCTCTCGCAAGCATCCGCAACTACGAAAGAAGAATTAAGACAAAGTCTAACCATAGCATTAAACGTGTGGATCCAAATCAGCCCCTTACGGAATAGCGCATAAACTGGGGTTTAAGCTTCTGTCACTCTAGCAACCCATCATCTAATTACTACTCCACAATGCATTCCCTTAGGCCTATAAATGGTGAAATGTCATGTAGTCGATGTTCACATGACACCACTAAAAGAATCACAACATACATATCATCAAAATATCGAACGAATACCAAATTCACATGATTACTTATGACAAGACTTCTCCCATGTCCTCAAGAACAAAAGTAACTATTCACACATCATAATCATGTTCAAGATCAGAGGGGTATTGAATAACATAAATGATCTGAACATTTAGTAATTCACCAAGTAAACCAACTAGCATCAACTACGGTAAGTAATCAACACTACTAGCAACCCACAGGTACCAATCTGAGGTTTTGATACAAAGATTGAATACAAGAGATGAACTAGGGTTTGAGATGAGATGGTGCTGTTGATGATGATGATGAAGATTGGTCCTCCCACGATGAGAGGGTTGTTGGTGATGACGAAGGCTTCGATTTCCCCCTCCTGAAGGGAAGTGTCCCTGACGGAATCTGCCCGCCGGAGAGCAAAAATGCTCCTACTCTAGTTCCGCCTCGTGGCAGCGGCGCCTCATCCAGAAAGTCTCCTAATAAAATTTTTAGGGTAAAATGACTTATATACCAGAAGGAGGGAGCCGGAGATGGGCCAGGGGCCCCACATGGCACTTGGGCGCGCCCCAGGGGGGCCCAGGTGCCATGTGGGCACCTGGTGGCTCCCCTCTGGTAACTTTCTGGCCCAGTATTTTTTATATATTCCAAAATAAATCTCCGTGAAATTTTAGCTCATTTGGAGATGTGCAGAATATGTATCTCTGTTGTAGCCTTTTCAGGCCCTGATTTCCAGCTGCCGGCATTCTCCCTCTTTGTGTAAACCTTGCATATTAAGAGAGAAAAGGCATTAGAAATACTCCATGAAGTGTTATATTGATCAAAAACTTTATAAATAACAATAGGAAAATATGATGCAAAATGGACATA
Source organism: Thinopyrum elongatum (assembly GCA_011799875.1). Classification (NCBI taxonomy): domain Eukaryota; kingdom Viridiplantae; phylum Streptophyta; class Magnoliopsida; order Poales; family Poaceae; genus Thinopyrum; species Thinopyrum elongatum. The sequence goes on along the minus strand of CM022298.1, from coordinate 41,581,615 downwards.
TCAACTCCCCCAAGCTTAGACCTCGCTTATCCTCAAGCGAAAACCGAAATCGAAAAACATGCCCACATGCTTAGAGAGAGAGGTGTCGATAAAAATAAAATACGGACATAGAAGCATCATGGGCAATATCATAACAGCAACAAGCATTGTCATAAACTTCTCATGAACAAGTAAAAATTCACCACAATATTGAAGTATGAAGCATAAACTTTCTTGAAAACTAACAAACTATTTTCTCAGTCAACAATGTAATTGCAATTCATCGTATTTTCAGGATGGGTCACATGAAGGAGCCTTTTGGCAAGTCCACATACTCAACTATCATTTATCTTTTCATGATTGCTAACACTCACACCATACATATGGAGCATAAAGTTTCAGCCAGACACATAGAAAGATAGGGGCTTAAAGTTTTGCCTCCCAACTTATTCACCTCAAGGGTGATGTCAACAATAATAACTCATGCTCACCCACATTCAACGGGATATATGTGCCTAGATCTTTCCCCACCACATGATGCTTGCCAAGGAGTAAAATAAAAAGGAATAGAGGGAAAAACTTTGACTCTTTGCATAAAAGTAAATGGTAGGCCCTTCGCAGAGGGAAGTAGAGGTTGTCATGCGCTTTTAGTTTTGGATGCATTAACTCTTAATGCAAAGGAACGTCACGTGATATTGCCCCTTATGATAGCAACCTTTATTATGCAGTCTGTCACTTTTATTCTTTGCCATCACAAGTTCGTACCACACTTATTTTCCTTTACAATAAAAGATCATACATATTTAGGAGCAATTTTTATTGCTTTATTGCACCGATGACAACTTACTTGAAGGATCTTGCTCAATCCATAGGTAGGTATGGTGGACTCTCATGGCATGAGTTTGGCTAAGGGTTTTGGATGCACAAGTAGTATTTCTACTTGGTGCAGAATTTTGGCTAACAAAGATATTGGGCAAGCACCACATGTTGGAGGATTCATGACAATATAACTTCTATGTGAATATGAACAAGCATAACTCATTACGTTGTCTTCCTTGTCCAACATCAACCGTTTGACATACAATACTTAATGGGTGCTCACAATCACAAAAGATGTCCAAGATAGTATATTTAAAAGTAAATCTTCTCCCCTTATTAACTTTTTAATGAATTGCACCATTGACCAATGCTATGTTTGTCAACCTTCAATAAATTTTACCACTTATACTTTTCTTTATGTGATGTCATTACTCACCATAAGATTAGTATATGATCTTTTCATTCTTTTCCTTTCCATTATTTTCATTGCTTTTGATTTAAGCATAAAAGTAAAGAAGAAAAACTCAAACTACTCTTTATTATATAACTCATACTCGATTACATAGATAGATAGATCACGAAACTAACACTCAAAGATAGATCAAACTAAACTTTTATTCTACTAGATCACGAAATCACTAAAGATCAAACTGAAAATAGGTAAAGATAATAAAAAGTGATGGTGATACGATACCGGGGCACCTCCCCCAAGCTCGGCACAAGCCAAGGGGAGTGCCCATACCCGTGTGATCAAGCTTCTTGCTTTGGTGATGATGGTGGTGAAGGATCCATGAGCTTGTTTATCTTCCGTTTGAGAATGAAGTTTTGCTCCCTCAAGTCATCGACCTCTTGCTCGAGCTTCAATACCCTTTGGCATAATTCTTCCTTGCTCTCCTGCAGAAAACGAGAAGGGATAAATAGAACCTTGGGTTTTCTTCTTGTGTTTCGGAGGCTCGATTTCTTGAACTCCACGTGCATATTTCCTGGTTGAGGCAGAGGGGTTTCTTCTTCTTCTGAGCTTTCTTCCTCTTCCTTGCCTTCTTGTTCCTCCTCCGAGAACAATCCATAAGGATCTAAGTCCCCATAGAGCTTGGGATTGGCAAGATAATGCGACACATAGCTCTCCCCATCGGACTCTTGGGATGACATATTTTTAGATCTGTCAGAAAACAGCAAGAAACAAGAACAGAGGATTTCTTCGCGATGCGGTGGTCAAATCAATCCGGGGACTATATATAGAATTTTTATCTTGCAAAACAAGTAAACCAGAAGAAAACGGAGTCGGGAAGGCTCACCAGGGCCCCACATGGCACCAGGGCGCGCCCCAGGGGGGCGCCCAGGTGCCATGTGGCCACCTGGTGGGTCCTCTCGGCTTCCTTTTATTTTTAATTTTTATAAATATTCCAAAACTGACAGAAAATATTTTTGCGGAATTTTTTGAGTCGGTTTACTTACCGTATCACATACATATTCCTTTTCAGTATTCTGGAGTGTTTCGGAAGGACTCTTTGATATACTCCTCCGGTGTAATAGTGTAAATAACATTAGTTTCAACATTAATGGGTGTACCTGAAATGTAGTGCTTAATCCTTTGCCCATTTACCACCTTCGGGTTGGTACCCGCGGCATTATTAATCTTGATGGCTCCGGAACGATAAACCTCCTCGATGACATAGGGTCCTTCCCATTTGGAGAGGAGTTTACCTGCAAAGAATCTAAGACGAGAATTATACAATAAAACATATTCACCCACTTTGAATTCTTTTTTCTGTATCCTCCTATCATGCCATCTTTTAACTTTTTCTTTGAACAACTTGGCATTATCATAAGCCTGGGTCCTCCATTCATCAAGTGAGTTAATATCAAATAACCTCTTTTCACCTGCAAGCTTGAAATCATAGTTAAGTTCCTTGACTGCCCAAAAAGCTTTATGTTCCAATTCAAGAGGTAAATGACATGCTTTTCCATAAACCATTTTATAAGGAGACATACCCATATATAGGATTCTTATAAGCAGTTCTATAAGCCCACAAAGCATCATCTAATTTCTTAGACCAATTCTTTCTAGATCTATTGACAGTCTTTTGCAAAATCAACTTTATCTCCCTATTGCTCAAGTCAACTTGACCACTAGATTGAGGATGATAGGGAGATGCAATTCTATGATTATCATCATACTTAGCAAGCAACTTACGGAAAGCACCATGAATAAAATGTGAACCACCATCAGTCATCAAATATCTAGGGACTCCAAACCTTGGGAAGATAACTTCCTTGAGCATTTTGATAGAAATGTTGTGATCAGCACTATTAGTGGGGATAGCTTCTACCCACTTAGTAACATAATCAACAACAACTACAATATGAGTATACCCATTGGACTTAGGAAAAGGTCCCATATAATCAAAACCCCAAACATCAAATGGTTCAATAACAAGAGAGTAATTCATAGGCATTTCCTGACGTCTACTGATATTACCAATTCTTTGACATTCATCACAACATAAGACAAACTTACGAGCATCCTTGAAGAGAGTAGGCTAACAAAAACCGGATTATAATACCTTGTGTGCGGTTCTGTCTCCAGCGTGGTGTCCTCCATATGCTTCGGAATGACACTTCCGAAGAATTTGTTCCTGTTCATGCTCGGGTACACAACGTCTAACAATACCATCCACACCTTCTTTATAAAGATGTGGATCATCCCAAAGTAGTGTCTCAAATCATAAAAGAACTTTTTCTTTTGCTGGTAAGTAAAACTAGGAGGTATAAACTTAGCAACAATATAATTAGCATAATCTGCATACTAAGGAGTACTATGAGAAACATTAATAGCAGCTAGTTGCTCATCAGGAAAACTATCATCAATAGGTTGTGGGTCATCAAGAACATTTTCCAATCTAGACAAGTTATCAGCTACGGGGTTATCATCCCCTTTCCTATCAATAATATGAAGATCAAACTCTTGTAACAAAAGAACCCACCTGATAAGCCTAGGCTTAGCATCCTTTTTCTCCATAAGATACTTGATACCAGCATGATCAGTATGAATAGTAACTTTGGAATCAACAATATAAGATCTAAACTTATCACAAGCAAACACAACTGCTAGAAACTCTTTTTCAGTAGTGGCCTAATTCCTTTGGGAAGTGTCCAAAGTTTTGCTAGCATAATGAATAACATTCAACTTCTTATCAACTCTCTGTCCTAGAACAACACCAACAGCATAATCACTAGCATCACACATAATCTCAAAAGGTAAATTCCAATCAGGTGGTTGAACAATAGGTGCAGAAATTAAAGTTGACTTAAGAGTTTCAAAGGCTTCTACACAATCATCTTCAAAAACAAAAGGAACATCTTTTTGCAAAAGATTGGTAAGAGGCCTAGAAAATTTAGAGAAGTCTTTAATAAATCTCCTATAGAAACCAGCATGACCAAGAAAACTTCTTATACCTTTGATATCCTTAGGACATGGCATCTTCTCAATAGCATCAACCTTGGCTTTATCAACTTCAATACCTCTTTCAGAGATCTTGTGGCCCAAGACAATACCTTCATTAACCATAAAGTGGCACTTCTCCCAGTTCAAGACGAGATTTGTTTGTTCACATCTCTGCAAAACTCGATCAATTGCTTAAGCAATCATCAAAAGAAGTTCCGTAAATGGAGAAATCATCCATGAAAACCTCAACAATCTTTTCACAAAAGTCAGAGAAGATAGTAGTCATACATCTTTGAAAAGTAGCAGGTGCATTGCATTAACCAAAAGGCATACGTCTATAATAAAAAGTTCCAAAAGGATAGGTAAAGGTAGTTTCTCTTGATCAGATTGTGCAACAGTTATTTGAGAAAAACCAGAATAACCATCTAGAAAGCAAAAGTGTATATGCTTAGACAACCTTTCTAGCATTTGATCAATAAAAGATAAAGGATAATGATCTTTCCTAGTAGCTTTATTCAGCTTTCTAAAATCTATCACCATCCTATAACCAGTTACTATCCTCTGAGGAATAAGTTCATTCATATCATTGGGAGCAACAGTAATGCCACCCTTTTTAGGAACACAATGAACTGGACTTACCCATCTACTATCAACTATGGGATAGATTATACCTGCTTCCAGAAGCTTTAATATTTCAGTTCTTACCACCTCTTTCATTTTCGGATTTAATCAATGTTGGTGGTCAACAACGGGTTTAGCATCTGGCTCCATATTAATCTTGTGCTGACACAGAGTGGGACTAATGCCCTTAAGATCAGCAAGAGTATATCCAATAGCAGCACGATGCTTCCTCAAAAATTTTAGCAATCTCTTTTCTTCATGCTCTAAAAGGTTAGCACTGATAATAACAGGATATATTTTCTTTTCATCAAGATAAGCATATTTCAAAGTATCAGGCAACTGCTTTAATTCAAAAACAGGGTCACCCTTAGGTGGAGGAGGACCTCCAAGAGTTTCAACAGGAAAATTATGCTTAAGAATAGGCTGCTGATTAAAGAAAACCTTATCTATTTTACTCCTTTCATTCATATGCATATCATTCTCATGATGAAGCAAATATTGTTGATACGTCCATTTAGCACCATGATTTATTGTTGTTATTTATAATTTTTTTATTCAATATAACACTTCATGGAGTATTTCTAATGCCTTTTCTCTCTTAATATGCAAGGTTTACACAAAGAGGGAGAATACCGGCAGCGGGATTTCAGGGCCTGAAAAAGCTACAACAGAGATACCTATTCTCCACATCTCCAAATGGGCTGAAAATCAACGAAGAATTATTTCAGAATATATAAAAAATACTGGGCCAAGAAGTTACTGGAGGAGGCCAACCAGGTGCCCACATGGCACCTAGGCGCCTGATACGTCTCCAACGTATCTATTGTTTTTGCTTGTTCCATGCTATGATATTATTATTCTTGGATGTTTTTACTATCATTTTATACACTTTTATATCATTTTTGGGGACTAACCTATTAACTTAGTGCCACGTGCCAGTTCCTGTTTTCTGCCCTATTTTTGTTTCACAGGAAATTAATATCAGATAAGATCAAATCGTCCCTAAACTTTTTGAGGATTTTTTATTGAAGATCAGGATCACCTGGAACTTGGAGGCCACGGAAGATCACGTTGGAGAGCCCCACACAACACCAGGGCGCGCCCCAGTGTTGTGTGGGCCCCTCCTTGCGCCATTTGCCCTACCTCCGCCTCTATAAATTCCCAAATATTCCAAAACACTTGAGGGCGTCCACGAAATACTTTTTCCGCCGCCGCAAACATCTGTTCTTGCCAGATCCCATCTCGAGGCCTTTTTCGGTACTCCGCCGGAGGGGGGACTCATCATGGAGGGGCTCTACATCATCCTTGCCGCCTCTCCGATGATGCGTGAGTAGTTCACCACAGACCTACGGGTCCGTAGGTAGTAGCTAGATGGCTCTCTCTCTCTCTCTCTCTCTCTCTTTGTATCTCAATACAATGGTCTCCATGATCTTCATGGAGATCCATCCGATGTAATGACTTTGGGCGGTGTGTTTGTTGGGATCCGATGAATTGTGAGTTTATGATCAGATCTATCCTTGTTTTATTTGAGTTCTTTGCTGATCTCTTTTATGCATGATTTAGTATAGCCATGTATTTATTCTCCGAAGTTTTGGTTTGGTTTGGCCAACTAGATTGAATCTTCTTGCAATGGGAAGAGGTGCTCGGTAATGGGTTCGATCTTGCGGTGTTCAGTCCTAGTGACAGAAGGGGAGTTGATACGCTTGTGTTGTTGCCATTAAGGATAACAAGTTGGGATGAATTCTTATATGCTTTTGTCTTGACTACATCATGTCATCGTTCTTAATGCATTACTTTGTTCTCTTGAACTTAATACACTAGATGCATGCTGGATAGCGGTCGATGTGTGAAGTAATAGTAGTAGATGCAGGCAGGAGTCGGTCTACTTTATTTGGATGTGAGGCCTATATCATGGTCATTGCCTTGGATAGCGTCATAATTATTTGCTTTTCTATCAATTACCCAACAGTAATTTGTTTACCCACCGTATGCTATTTTCTTGAGAGAGATGCCAGTAGTGAATCCTACGACCCCTGGGTCTACTTTTATTACAAGATCTATCTCGTTTACTTATACAAAAATACTTGCTGCACTTTTTTATCTTTTATGAATCTATCATATATCATTTAATTTCGTTTCTTGACCGCCGAGAGATTGACAACCTCTCATCTGCGTTGGGTGCGAAGGTTTGTGTTGTGTGTGCAGGTGCCGGTGTTGCTTGGTTCTCCTACTGGATTGATAACCTTGGTTTCTTAACTGAGGGAAATACTTACCCTACTGTGCTGCATCATCCTCTCCTCTTCGGGGATAAAAATCCAACGCAGTTTACAAGTAGCAGCGCCCCCCCTAGGGCGTGCCCTGGTGCCATGTGGAGGCCCTGGCCCACCTCTGGCCTTATCCTTCTGGTATATAGCTCATTTTACCCTAAAACTTTTATAGAGAGACTTTTGGGATGAGGCGTCGCTGCCACGAGGAGGAACTAGAGCAGCACTTTTGCTCTCCGGCGGGCAGATTCCGCCGGGGACACTTCCCTCAGGAAGGGGGAAATTGAAGCCTTCGTCATCACCAACAACCCTCTCATCGTGGGAGGACCAATCTTCATCATCATCATCAACAGCACCATCTCATCTCAAACCCTAGTTCATCTCTTGTATTCAATCTTTGTATCAAAACTATAGATTGTTACTTGTGGGGTGCTAGTAATGTTGATTACCTATCGTAGTTGATGCTAGTTGGTTTGCTTTGTGATTTACTAAATGTTCAGATCCTTTATGTTATTCAATATCCCTCTGATCTTGAATATCATGATGATGAGTGAGTAGTTACTTTTGTTCTTGAGGACATGGGAGAAGTCTTGTCATAAGTAATCATGTGAATTCGGTATTCTCTCGATAGTTTGATGATATGTATGTTGTGATTCTCTTAGTGGTGTCATGCGAACGTTGACTACATGACACTTCACCATTTATGGGCCTAAGGGAATGCATTGTGGAGTAGTAATTAGATGATGGGTTGCTAGAGTGACAGAAGCTTAAACCCCAGTTTATGCGCTATTCCGTAAGGGGCTGATTTGGATCCACACGTTTAATGCTATGGTTAGACTTTGTCTTAATTCTCTTTTCGTAGTTGCGGATGCTTGCGAGAGGAGGTAATCATAAGTGCGAGGCTTGTTCAAGTAAGAACAGCACCCAAGCACTGGTCCACCCACATATCAAATCATCAAAGTAGCGAACGCGAATCGAATGAACATGGTGAAAGTGACTAGATGAAATTCCCGTGTGTCCTCAAGAACGTTTGCATCATTATAAGTACTTGTTCCGGCCTGTCCTTTGCACTCAAAAGGATTGAGCTATCTTGTTGCACCTTATTTACACTTGTCACTTGTTACTCGTTACAAATTACCTTGCTATCAAACTATCTGTTACCGCTTATTTCAGTGCTTGCAGAAACTACCTTACTGAAAACCGCTGGTCATTTCCTTCTGCTCCTCGTTGGGTTCGACACTCTTACTTATCGAAAGGACTACGATTGACCCCCTATACTTGTGGGTCATCAAGACTCTTTTCTGGTGCCATTTCCGGGGAGTGAAGCGCCTTTGGTAAGGAAACATTTTTGTTACGTGCTAAAATTTATTGCTACTTGTCACTATGGAAAGTAATCCTTTGAGAGGCTTGTTCGGGGTATCTTCACCTCGACCGGAAACCACTAAAGTTGCCTCTCCACCACCTATTGAAATTGAAGAAGATATTGCTGATGAAATTCCTGTTGGTCTTATTGAGAAATTGTTAGCTAATTCTTATCCAGGCGATGGAACTAAACATCCTGATATGTACTTGATCTATGCGGATGAAATTTGTGGATTGTTTAAGCTTGCAGGTTTATTTGGAGATAGAGCTAAGAAGAAAGTATTCCCTTTATCTTTGGAGGGAAAGGCATTGACATGGTATAGGCTATGTGATGATACTAACACATGGGATTGGAATCGGTTGAAACTGGAGTTCCATCAGAAATTTTATCCTATGCATTTGGTTCATCGTGATCGAAATTACATCTATAATTTCTGGCCTCGTGAAGGAGAAAGTATCGCTCAAGCTTGGGGGAGGCTCAAGTACATGCTTCACACATGCCCCAATCATGAGCTCTCAAGTTAAATAATTATTCAAAACTTTTATGCTCGGCTTTCTCGTAATGATCAAAATATGCTTGATTCTTCTTCGACTGGTTCTTTTACGAAGAAGACTATTGAATTCAAATGGGATCTTCTTGAGAAAATTAAGCACAACTATGAATATTGGGAGATCGACAAAGGTAATGAATCAGGTATAAATCTTGAGTTTGATTGTGTTAAATCTTTTATGGAAACATATGCTTTTCAGAAATTTAGCACTAAGTATGGACTTGATTCTGAGATAGTAGCTTCTTTTTGTGAATCATTTGATGCACATGTTGATCTTCCTAAGGAAAAGTGGTTCAAATACCATCCTCCTATAGAAATTAAAGAAAAATCTCCTGAGGTTAAGGAAGAAAAGGTTATTGTTTACAATGTTGATCCAGTTGTTCCTACTACTTATTTCGAGAAACCAGCTTTTCCTATTAGAATTAAGGAACACTCTAAGGTTTCTTCTGTGGTTAGGAAAAGTTATGTTAGAACACCTACACCTTCTGAGCAAATAAAGGTTGAACCTAGTGTTGCTATAGTTAAAGATCTTTTGGTTGATGAACTAGATGAGCATGTTATTTCTTTCTGTGAGGATGCATCTAGAATTGCTAGTCCTGATCCTAAGCATAAGAATAGACCTGTGGTTGGCATGCCTGTTATTTCTGTTAAGATTGGAGATCATTGTTATCATGGCTTACGTGATGTGGGTGCTAGTGTCAGTGCTATTCCTTTTACTCTTTATCAAGAAGTCATGAATGATATTGCACCCATTGAAATTGAGGATATCGATGTTACTATAAAGCTTGCAGATAGAAATACTATCTCACCACTTGGTATTGTCAGAGATGTTGAAGTCTTGTGCGGTAAGATCAAATACCCTGCTGATTTTCTTGTTCTTGGCTCACCGCAAGATGATTTTTGTCCTATAATATTTGGTAGACCTTTCTTGAATACCGTTAATGCTCAAATTGATTGTGCTAAGGAAATTGTTAGTGTTGATTTTGGTGGTGTGTCTCATGAATTTAATTTCTCTAAGTTTCGTAGACAGCCCCATGATATAGAATTGCCTAGCAAGGATGAAATTGTTGGTCTTGCTTCTATTGCTGTTCCTCCTACTGATCCTTTAGAACAATATTTGCTTGATCATGAGAATGATTTACATATGAATGAAAGGAATGCAATAGATGAAGTTTTCTTTAGTCAGCAACCTATTCTTAAGCATAGTTTGCCTGTTAAAACTCTTGGAGGTCCTCCTCCACCAAAGGGTGACCCTGTTTTTGAATTGAAGCCATTGCCTGACACTTTGAAATATGTCTATCTTGATGAAAAGAAAATATATCCTATTATTATCAGTGCTAACCTTTCAGGACATGAAGAAAGGAGGTTATTGAAAATCTTAAGGAAGCATCGTGCTGCTATTGGATACACTCTGGTTGATCTTAAGGGCATTAGTCCCACTCTATGTCAGCACAAGATTAATATGGAGCCAGATGCTAAGCCTAATGTTGACCACCAACGTCGATTGAACCCAGAAATGAAAGAGGTGGTAAGAACTGAAATATTAAAGCTTCTGGAAGCAGGTATAATCTATCCCATAGCTGATAGTAGATGGGTAAGTCCAGTTCATTGTGTTCCTAAAAAGGGTGGTGTCACTGTTGTTCCTAATGATAAGAATGAGCTTATTCCTCAAAGGATAGTAACTGGTTATAGGATGGTGATAGATTTTAGAAAGTTAAATAAAGCTACTAGGAAAGATCATTATCCTTTGCCTTTTATTGATCAAATGTTAGAAAGGTTTTCTAAGCATACACACGTTTGTTTCCTAGATGGTTATTCTGGTTTTTCTCAAATACCTGTTGCACAATCTGATCAAGAGAAAACCACCTTTACTTGCCCTTTTGGAACTTTTGCTTATAGGCGCATGCCTTTTGGTTTATGTAATGCACCTGCTACTTTTCAAAGATGTATGACTGCTATCTTCTCTGATTTCCGTGAAAAGATTGTTGAGGTTTTCCTGGATGATTTCTCCGTTTACGAAACTTCTTTTGATGATTGCTTGAGCAACCTTGATCGAGTTTTGCAGAGATGTGAGGAAACAAATCTTGTCTTGAACTGGGAGAAGTGCCACTTTATGGTTAATGAAGGTATTGTATTGGGCCACAAGATCTCCGAAAGAGGTATTGAAGTTGATAAGGCTAAGGTTGATGCCATTGAGAAGATGCCATGCCCGAAGGATATCAAAGGTATAAGAAGTTTTCTCGGCCATGTTGGTTTCTATAGGAGATTTTTTAAGGACTTCTCTAAAATTTCTAGGCCTCTTACCAATCTTCTGCAAAAATATGTTCCCTTTGTTTTTAATGATGATTGTGTAGAAGCCTTTGAAACTCTTAAGTCAGCTTTAATTTCTGCACCTATTGTTCAGCCACCTGATTGGAATTTACCTTTTGAAATTATGTGTGATGCTAGTGACTATGCTGTTGGTGCTGTTCTAGGACAGAAAGTTGATAAGAAGTTGAATGTTATTCATTATGCTAGTAAAACTTTGGACACTGCCCAAAGGAATTATGCTACTACTGAAAAAGAGTTTCTAGCAGTTGTGTTTGCATGTGATAAGTTTAGATCTTATATTGTTGATTCCAAAGTTACTATTCATAATGATCATGCTGTTATCAAGTACCTAATGGAGAAGAAAGATGCTAAGCCTAGGCTTATCAGGTGGGTTCTTTTATTACAAGAATTTGATCTTCATATTGTTGATAGGAAGGGGGCTGATAACCCTGTAGCTGATAATCTATCTAGATTGGAAAATGTGCTTGATGACCCACAACCTATTGATGATAGTTTTACTGATGAGCAACTAGCTGCTATTAATGTTTCTCATAATACTCCATGGTATTCAGATTATGCTAATTACATTGTTGCTAAGTTTATACCTCCTAGTTTTACTTATCAGCAAAAGAAAAAGTTTTCTATGATTTGAGACATTACTTCTGGGATGATCCACATCTTTATAAAGAAGGTGTGGATGGTATTGTTAGACGTTGTGTGCCTGAGCATGAACAGGAACAAATTCTTCGTAAGTGTCACTCTGAAGCATATGGAGGACACCATGCTGGAGACAGGACCGCACACAAGGTATTGCAATCCGGTTTTTATTGGCCTACCCTCTTCAAGGATGCATGTAAGTTCGTCTTATCTTGTGATGAATGCCAAAGGATTGGTAATATCAGTAGATGTCAGGAAATGCCTATGAATTATTCTCTTGATATTGAACCATTTGATGTTTGGGGTTTTGATTATACGGGACCTTTTCCAAAGTCCAATGGGTATACTCATATTCTTGTTGCTTTTGATTATGTTACTAAGTGGGTAGAGGCCATCGCCACTAATAGTGCTGATCACAACACTTCTATTAAAATGCTTAAGGAAGTTATTTTCCCTAGATTTGGAGTCCCTAGATATTTGATGACTGATGGTGGTTCACATTTTATTCTTGGTGCTTTCCGTAAGTTGCTTGCTAAGTATGATGTTAATCATAGAATTGCATCTCCCTATTATCCTCAATCTAGTGGTCAAGTTGAGTTGAGCAATAGGGAGATAAAGTTGATCTTGCAAAAGACTGTCAATAGATCAAGAAAGAATTAGTCTAAGAAATTAGATGATGCTTTGTGGGCTTATAGAACTGCTTATAAGAATCCTATGGGTATGTCTCCTTACAAAATGGTTTATGGGAAAGCATGTCATTTACCTCTTGAATTGGAACATAAAGCTTTTTGGACTGTTAAAGAACTTAACTACGATTTCAAGCTTGCAGGTGAAAAGAGGTTATTTGATATTAGCTCTCTCGATGAATGGAGGACCCAGGCCTATGACAATGCCAAGTTGTTCAAAGAAAAAGTTAAAAAATGGCATGATAGGCGAATCCAGAAACGAGAATTCAAAGTGGGTGAATATGTTTTATTGTATAATTCTCATCTTAGATTCTTTGCAGGTAAACTCCTCTCCAAATGGGAAGGACCTTATGTTATCGAGGAGGTTTATCATTCCGGAGCCATCAAGATCAATAATGCCGCGGGAACCAACCCGAAGGTGGTAAATGGACAAAGAATCAAGCACTACATCTCAGGTACACCCATTAATGTTGAAACAAATGTTATTGATACTATTACACCGGAGGAGTATATCAAAGAGACCTTCCGGAACACTCCAGAATACTGAAAAAGGAATAGGTATGTGATACGGTAAGTAAACCAACTCCAAAAACTCCGCAAAAATATCTATAGTCCGTTTTGGAATATTTAGAAAAATACAAAAATAAAAGGAAGTCGAGAAGGCCCACCAGGTGCCCACATGGCACCTGGGCGCGCCCCCGCGCCCAGGTGCCATGTGGGGCCCTGATGCACTTTCCCGACTCCGTTTTCCTCCCGTATCACGAGATATCTTCTGTTCTTGTTTCTTGTTGTTTTCTGGCAGGTCCAAAAATATGTCGTCCCAAAAATCCGATGACGAAAGCCATATTTCGCATTACCTTGCCAACCCAAAGCTCTATGGGGGTTTAGATCCCTATGGGCTGTTCTCGGACGAGGAACAAGAAAGCAAGGAGGAGGAAGTAAGCTCAGATGAAGGAGAGATTCCTCTACCTCAGCCAGGAGACATGCACGCGAAGTTCAAGAAATCGAGCCTCCCAAACACAAGGAGAAAACCCAAGGTCTTGTTTATCCCTTCTCGTTTTCTGTAGGAGAGCAAGCAAGAATTGTGCCGAAGGATATTGAAGCTCGAGTAGGAAGTCGATGATCTGAGGGAGCAAAATTTCATGCTTAAGAGGAAACTGAACAAGCTCAAAGATCCTTCACCAGCACCAACACCCAAGAAGGAGGCTTGATCACACGGGTATGGGCACTCCCCTTGGCTTGTGCCAAGCTTGGGGGAGGAGCCCCGGTATCATATCACCATCACTTTTATTTTCTTTACTTATTTTCAGTTCGATCCTTAGTATTCCGTGATCTAGTAGAATAAAAGTTTAGCATGATTTATCTTTGAGTGTTAGTTTTGTGATCTATCTATCTATGTAATCGAGTGAGAGTTATATAATAAAGAGTAGTTTGAAGTGTGCTTGTTTGTTTCTATGCATCGATCTAAAGCAAAGAAAAGAATGAAAATCATGTGCTAATCTTATGGTGAGTAATGACATCACATAAAGAAAAGTATAAGTGGTAAATTTTATTGAAGGTTGACAAACATAGCATTGGTCATTGGTGCAATTGCAAGAAAAAGTTAGGGAAGAGAAGATTTACATGCAAATACAGTATCTTGGACATCTTTTGTGATTTTGAGCACCCATTAAGTATTGTATGTCAAACGGTTGAGGTTGGACAAGGAAGACAACGTAATGAGTTATGTTTGTTCATATTCACATAGAAGGTATATTGTCATGGATCCTCCAACATGGCGTATTTGCCTAATATCTATGCTAGCCAAAATTCCGCACTAAGTAGAAATACTACTTGTGCATCCAAAACCCTTTAAACAAATTCATGTCATGAGAGTCCGCCATACCTACCTATGGATTGAGTAAGATCCTTCAAGTAAGTTGTCATCGGTGCAATAAGGCAATAAAAATTGCTACTAAATATGTATGATCTTTTATTGTAAGGGAAAACAAGCGTGGTATGAACTTGTGATGGTGAATGATAAAAGCGACAAAAAGCATAATAAAGGTTGCTATCACAAGGGGCAATATCACGTGACGTTCCTTTGCATTAAGAGTTAGTGCATCCAACACTGAAAGCGGATGGCAACCTCCGCTTCCCTCTGCGAAGGGCCTATCTTTTACTTTTATGCAAAGTGTCAAAGTTATTCTCTCTATTCCTTTTTATTTTCTCTTTGGCAAGCATCTTGTGGCGGGGAAAGATCTAGGCACATATGTCTAGTTGAATGTGGATGGGCATGAGTTATTATTGTTGACATCACCCTTGAGGTGAATAAGTTGGGAGGCAAATATATGCCCCTATCTTTCTATGTGTCTGGCTAAAACTTGATGCTCCATATGTATGGTGTGAGTCTTAGCAATCATGAAAGACTAAATGATAGTTGAGTATGTGAACTTGCCAAAAGGCTCCTACATGTGACCCTTTCTGAAAGTATGATGAATTGCAATTGCATTGTTGACTGAGAACATAGTTTGTTAGTTTTCAAGAAAGTTTATGCTTCATACTTCAATATTGTGATGGATTATTACTTGCTCATATGAAGTTCTTGATAGTAATCATTGCTGCTATAATATTGTTCATGATGCTTCCATGTCCGTATTTTATTTTTATCGACACCTCTCTCTCTAAGCATGTGGGCATGTTTTTCGATTTCGGCTTTTGGTTGAGGACAAGCAAGGTCTAAGCTTGGGGGAGTTGATACGTCCATTTAGCACCATGATTTATAGCTGTTATTTATAAAGTTTTTATTCAATATAACACTTCATGGATTATTTCTAATGCCTTTTCTCTCTTAATATGCAAGGTTTACACAAAGAGGGAGAATACCGGCAGCGGGATTTCAGGGCCTGAAAAAGCTACAGCAGAGATACCTATTCTGCACATCTCCAAATGGGCTGAAAATCAGCGGAGAATTATTTCAGAATATATAAAAAATACTGAACCAAGATGTTACTGGAGGAGGTCAACCAGGTGCCCACTTGGCACCTGGGCGCGCCCTAGGTGCCATGTGGAGGCCCTAGCCCACCTCCGGCCTTCTCCTTCTGGTATATAGCTCATTTTACCCTAAATTTTTTATAGAGGGACTTTAGGGACGAGGCGCCGCCGCCACGAGGCGGAACTAGAGCAGTAGCACTTTTGCTCTCCGGCGAGCGGATTCCGCCAGGGACACTTCCCTTCGGGAGGGGGAAATCGAAGCCTTCGTCATCACCAACAACCCTCTCATTGTGGGAGGACCAATCTTCATCATCATCATCAATAGCACCATCTCATCTCAAACCCTAGTTCATCTCTTGTATTCAATCTTTGTATTAAAACTATAGATTGTTACTTGTGGGGTGCTAGTAGTGTTGATTACCTATCGTAGTTGATGCTAGTTGGTTTGCTTTGTGATTTACTAAATGTTCAGATCCTTTATGTTATTCAATATCCCTCTGATCTTGAACATCATGATGATGAGTGAGTAGTTACTTTTGTTCTTGAGGACATGGGAGAAGTCTTGTCATAAGTAATCATGTGAATTCGGTATTCGTTCGATATTTTGATGATATGTATGTTGTGATTCTCTTAGTGGTGTCATGTGAATGTCGACTACATGACACTTCACCATTTATGGGCCTAAGGGAATGCATTGTGGAGTAGTAATTAGATGATGGGTTGCTAGAGTGACAGAAGCTTAAACCCCAGTTTATGCGCTATTCCGTAAGGGGCTGATTTGGATCCACACATTTAATGCTATGGTTAGACTTTGTCTTAATTCTTCTTTCGTAGTTGCGGATGCTTGCGAGAGGGGGTAATCATAAGTGGGAGGCTTGTTCAAGTAAGAACAGCACCCAAGCACCGGGCCATCCACATATCAAATCATCAAAGTAGCGAACGCGAATCGAATGAACATGGTGAAAGTGACTAGATGAAATTCCCGTGTGTCCTCAAGAACGTTTGCATCATTATAAGTACTTGTTCCGGCCTGTCCTTTGCACTAAAAAGGATTGGGCTATCTTGCTGCACCTTATTTACACTTATCACTTGTTACTCGTTACAAATTACCTTGCTATCAAACAATCTGTTACCGCTTATTTCAGTGCTTGCAGAAACTACCTTACTAAAAGTCGCTTGTCATTTCCTTCTGCTCCTCGTTCGGTTCGACACTCTTACTTATCGAAAGGACTACGATTGACCCCCTATACTTGTGGGTCATCAACTGTTCTAAAGGATCAGTAGGAGGGACCGCAATAGAAGCAAGACCAACAATTTCATCTTTGCTAGGCAACTCTATATCATGGGGTGATATGTCTCCGTCGTATCTATAACTTTTGATTGTTTCATACCAATATTCTATCACTTTTACATACTTTTGGCAACTTTTTATATTATTTTTTGGGACTAACATATTGATCCAGTGCCTAGTGCCAGTTCCAGTTTGTTGCATGTTTTTTGTTTTGCAGAATAACCATATCAAATGAAGTCCAAATGAAATAAAATTTTACGGAGATCAATTTTGGAATATATGTGATTTTTAGGAAGTGGAATTAACGCAAATGGGGTCCCCAAGTTCCCACATGGAACCTGGGCGCCCCCTGGAGCGCGCGGTGGTGCCATGTGGGCCCACCGTAAGTCGGTTGGGGGGTATCCTTCGGGCGCAAGGAAGCTTATATCCGGAAAAAAATCGTGTTAAAATTTCAGCGCAATCAGAGTTACGGATCTCCGGTTATAAAAGAAACGGTGAAAGGCCAGAAAACAGGAATGCGAAATAGAAGAGAACAGAGAGATAGATCAAATCTCGGAGGGGGCTCTCGCCCCTCCGCCGCCATGGAGGCCAAGGACCAGAGGGAGAACCCTCCTCCCATCTAGGGAGGAGGCCATGGAATAAGGAGAAGAAGGGGGGCTCTATCCCCTTCTCTTCCGGTGGTGCCGGAGTGCCGCCGAGGGAACGATCGTGACGACGATCTACCATTTTGTCCTATGGGTTGATTGATGATCGTGATTGGTTTGAGTTGTATGTTTTATATTGGTGTGGTACTATGGTGCCCTCCGTGTCGCGCAAGCATGAGGGGTACTCACTGTAGGGTTTGCAATATGTTCATGATTTGCTTATAGTGGGTTGATAGAGTGACAGAAGCTTAAACCCGAGTAAGGGGACTTGATACTTAATGCTATGGTTGGGTTTTACCTTAATGATCTTTGGTAGTTGTGGATGCTTGCTAGAGGTCAAATCATACGTGCATATGACCCAAGTAGAGAAAGTATGTTAGCTCATGCCTCTCCCTCATATAGAATTGCAACAAGGATTACCGGTCTAGTTATCAATTGCCTTTGGACAAATCTTTCTCTAGTGTTACAAAAGCTTTCTACTTTACTACTAGCTTTAATTATCTTGCAATTTATTTGTATTTTATTCTTGCAAAGTACTTGTAGTTTTATTCTTGCAAACTATCCTATCACCTACAAAATAGTTTCATACTTGTTTTGGGTAAAGCGAACATCAAGTGCGCGTTGAGTTGTATCGGTGGTCGATAGAACTTGAAGGGTTTATTAATCCTACCTTTAGCTCCTCATTGGGTTCGACACTCATATTTATCTAAAAATCTATAATTGATCCCGTATACTTGCAGGTTATCAAGACCTTTTTCTGGCGCCGTTGCCGGGGAGCAATGGCGTGGGGTTCATATTCTCGTGTGTGCTTGTTTGCTTTATCACTACGTAGGTTTTATTTTCTGTTCTAAGTTGTTCTCTATCTTTAGTTATGGATATGGAACACGAAACACCAAAAAAATTAGTTGTACTTGCTACTCATGGAGATGGGGAACCTCCTAAAACCCTCGATGCTGGTTATGTGGAAAATATTAAACACTACTTTGATAATCCCCAGAAAACCCCATTCAACCTGATAATGGGAGTCATGTTGGATCAACGTGAATACTTTAGGGATTATCTCTTGACTCAAAAAGGGAAACTCTTATGGGATCAAATTAAGATGTTGCAATGGTATGCTTGGAATCTATGCTTGAGATATGATTATACTTATTGTTCTAGGATGAAGGCGAGACACCTTCCCTTTTCATGTGAATTTAATGATAATGAAACCTTGGCCTCTTATGCTAATGGTAATTATGATTATTATGATGTGGAACGAATAGAAGAATTCGTTGCTTTTAAGGGTGCTTTTGAAATTGAAGCTTTGTTTGAAAAGTATGAAGATTATGATGATGCTGCTTACCGATCTCAAAATTTGGCTATACTTCGATATTGCTATGCCAATTATAAATATAATACCGATATTAATGCTTTTATTGAGAAGGTCTCCGCTGTCCAAGTAGAGACTAATATTTTGCAGGAATCTATGGAAGAAGAAATCCTGACATTGTGAGCTCACCAAATGAAAAAGATGAGGAGGAGAGCGAAGAACAAAGGGAGGAAGAGCGGACTAGCTACCCGTGCCCACCTTCTAATGAGAGTAACTCTTCAACTCATACATTATTTAATTTCCCTTCGTGCTTACCAAAGGATGAATGCTATGATAATTGCTATGATCCCTTGGATTCTTTTGAAATATCCCTTTTTGATGAACTTGATGCTTGCTATGCTTGTGGCCATGATGCCAATATGACTGATGCTTATGGAGATGAACTTGCTATAGTTCCTTATGTTAAAAATGAAATTGTTGCTCTTGCACCCACACATTATAGTCCTATTATCTTTTTGAATTCTCCAAACTACACTATATTGGAGAAGTTTCCACTTATTAAGGATTATATAGATGGGTTGCCTTTTACTATTACACATGATGATTTTGATAAGTATAATATGCATGTGTGATACGTCTCCAACGTATCTATTATTTTTGCTTTTTCCATGCTATGATATTATTATTCTTGTATGTTTTTATTATCATTTTATACATTTTTATATCATTTTTGGGGACTAACCTATTAACTTAGTGCCATGTGCCAGTTCCTGTTTTCTAGCCTGTTTTTGTTTTACAGAAAATCAATATCAGATAAGATCAAATCGTCCCGAAACTTTTTGGAGATTTTTTTCTGGAGATAAGGATCAACAGGAACTTGGAAGCCAAGGAAGAAATGTTTGGAGGGCCCCACATGGCACCTGGGCGCACCCCAGGGGGGGCGCGCCCCAGTGCCATGTGGGCCCCTCCCAGTTCCTTTTGCGCTACTTCCGCCTCTATTAATTTGGAAGAATTCCAAAAACCCTGAGGGAGCCCACAAAATACTTTTTCTGCCGCCGCAAGCCTCTGTTCTCACGAGATCCCATCTGGAGGCCTTCTCCGGTACTCCGCTGGAGGGGGAACTCATCACGAAGGGGCTCTACATCAACCTTGCCACCTCTCCGATGATGTGTGAGTAGTTCACCATAGACCTACGGGTCCGTATGTAGTAGCTAGATGGCTCTCTCTCTCTCTCTCTCTTTGTGATTCTCAATACAAAGGTCTCCATGATCTTCATGGAGATCCATTCGATGTAATGACTTTGTGCGGTGTGTTTGTTGGGATCTAATGAATTGTGAGTTTATGATCAGATCTATCCTTGTTTTATTTGAGTTCTTCTCTGATCTCTTTTATGCATGATTTAGTATAGCCTTGTATTTCTTCTCCGAAGTTTTGGTTTGGTTTGGCCAACTAGATTGGATCTTCTTGCAATGGGAAGAGGTGCTCGGTAATGGGTTCGATCTTGCGGTGCTCAGTCCTAGTGACAGAAGGGGAGTTCACACGCAAGTATTGTTGCCATTAAGGATAACAAGTTGGGATGAATTCTTATTTGCATTTATCTTGACTACATCATGTCATCGTTCTTAATGCATTACTTCGTTCTCTTGAACTTAATACACTAGATGCATGCTGGATAGCGGTCGATGTGTGAAGTAATAGTAGTAGATGCAGGCAGGAGTCAGTCTACTTGATTTGGATGTGATGCCTATATCATGATCATTGCCTTGGATAGCGTCATAATTATTTGCTTTTCTATCAATTGCCCAACAGTAATTTGTTTACCCACTGTATGCTATTTTCTTGAGAGATGCCTCTAGTGAACTCTACGGCCCCCGGGTCTACTTTTATCATAAGATCTATCTTGTTAACTTATACAAAAATACCAAAAATACTTGCTGCACTTTTTTATCTTTTATTTATTTATCAATCTATCAAATACCATTTAATCTCGTTACTTGACCGCCGAGAGATTGACAACCTCTCGTTTGCGTTGGGTGCGAGGGTTTGCGTTTTGTGTGTACGTGTTGTTTACGTGGTATTGCTTGGTTCTCCTACTTGATTGATAACCTTGGTTTCTTTACTGAGGGAAATACTTACTCTACTGTGCTTCATCATCCTCTCCTCTTCGGGGATTAAAATCCAACACAGTCTACAAGTAGCAGGAAGAATTTCTGGCGCCATTGCCGGGGAGGATCAAGCCAACATCGTCTCCCGTCAACTTGCCAATTTCTGGCGCCGTTGCCGGGGAGACATCATCAACATTACCAAGTACCTACACTCTCAACACTTACCTTTGCATTTACTTTATTTGCCATTTGCCTCTCGTTTTCCTCTCCCCCACTTCTAAAAAGTTTTGCAAAATATACAAAAATATTTTCTTTCTCGTTTGCCGTTTTCATTTGCCTTTTTCTTGTTTGCTATCTTTGCTTGTGTTGCCATGTGCCTTCTATTTGCTTGCATCTTTTCTTGCTAAAAATCTATTGATATGGATCCTCATCCACTTGCTAATCTTTTCAAAAGACCAATTTATGACGAACCAATTGCTAGTGAGTTGGGTGCACTTGATTATCTCTATGAAGTTTTGCTTGAAAATTGTGATGAAGTGTTAAATAAAGTGATTTATGATAGCTCCTTGATTGAAAATCATGATTTCAATGATGTTACTATAAATTCTATTAATGTCAATTATGCTAATGATGTGCACAACTCCAAGATTGGGGATGATAATCGCACTATTTTGGAAGAGTGTCAACTTTGCATGCATGTGGATCATGTAGAGAAGTTATGTGATGGATATATTGTTGAATTTGAATATGATCCTACATGTAATTATTATGAGAGAGGAAATTATGGTTGTAGAAATTTTCATGTCACTAATTTACCTCTCTTGATGTTGAAATTATTAATTCTTCTTTCTTCCCTTATGCATATGCTAGATGTTAATTGTCTTGATAATTTATTTTCCTACAAGATGCCTATGCATAGGAAGTATGTTATTCTTAAATGTGTTTGTCACATGTTTTATGATGCTCTCTTTATGCCTCAATTACCATCTTTCATATGAGCATCATTGAAATCTCAAGCCTATCTTAATGGCTATAAAGAAAGAGCTTGTTGGGAGGCAACCCAACGAATAAAATAAATTTTGGTTGTTTGGTTTTTGGTTCTGTTCTTTTGATTATCCTTTATTTGCCTCTTTTTTGAGTTGGTTTTTATATTTTAATTAGTGTTTGTGCCAAGTAAGACCTTTGGGATGATGGATGCTTGTGAACACAATTCTGTGAAAAACAGAAACTTTGACGCCCAGTCCAGAATTTTTATAAATTTTTCAGAGAGTCTAATGAGTCTGAATTTTTTGCAAGTGATTTATATACAAATTTTCCACGTTGTCCTAATTTTTCAGAATTTTTGGAGTTAAAGAATATGGCTTTTCAACAGATGGCTACAGACTGTTCTATTTTTGACAGATTCTGTTTTCTATGCATTGTTTGCTTGTTTTGATGAAACTATGGATTGTATCGGGGGGTGCAAGCCATGGGAAAGTGATAACACAGTACCTATAATGCAAAATAAAATTTGAATGGGTTTTGAACAGTACTTATAGTGGTAATTTGTTTGGTTATACTAACGGATCTCACGAAGGTTTTGTTGAGTTTTGTGTGATTGAAGTTTTCAAGTTTTGGGTGTGACCACGATGGATGAAGGAATGAAGAGATGCAAAAGCCTAAGCTTGGGGATGCCCAAGGCACCCCAAGGTAATATCCAAGGACACTCAAGCGTCTAAGCTTGGGGATGCCCTGGAAGGCATCCCCTCTTTCTTCTAACGACTATCGGTAACACACTTGAGGCTATATTTTTATTCGTCACATGATATGTGTTTTGCTTGGAGCGTCTTGTATGACATGAGTCTTTTATTTTTAGTTTGTCACAATCATCACCTATGAATACATTTGCTTGAAATAGCTTCACGTCATCATAATTTGTTAGAATTGCTCTTTGTCCTTCACTTAAATTTGTTGAGCTAGGTGGTTGCTCTAGTGCTTCACTTATATCGTTTGAGCACGATGGTGCAATTTTTTTGAAGAAACTTGTTCTCATGCTTCACTTATATCTTTTTGAGAATGCTAGATATTTTGTATAAATGTTTCTCTCATGCTTCACTTATACCTTTTTGAGAGTTTGAAAATGGTTGTGGTAAATTGCACAAGCTATGAGCTTGGTCCCCATGTGATGAATATTCAAGTAGAATAATGAAAACTAGCATAAATTTTTTATGGGACATGAAAAACTTGATTGTTTGCAATAGTTTTGAGATATGTAGATGATGATATGTGAGTTATGTTCATGAGTAATTATGCTCTAGTATGAATAGTGATGTTAAGGTTTATGATTCCCAATGCAAGCACGAAAGTCAAAAGTTATGCAATGAAGTTACATCCTACTTGTGGTGCATTATTTGGTGTTGGTTATGTTTTATGTATGCATGTGCATCATTATGGTTTCTTAGTTGGTCGATTCTCAACCTTTATGCTAGCCTCCATTTGTACTAAGTGGGAATACTACTTGTGCATCCTTTACCTTAAACTTGCTTTGCCAATTGTGTCCACCATATCTACCTATATACGGTATTTCAATGCTGTCCTAAGTAAATTTGCATGTGCCATCTCTAAAAAAATTTCAAAAATATTTTCTCTTTTGTTTGCCCGTATCGCTCATGAAGCGGTGAGGGGTGGCCAATGATTTTCATGTTGGATATGTCATTCTCACGATGAGTGTTTATTCACTTGTCATTGCACGAGAGTGTGGCGGTAAAAGGGATGCCCAGTCCCAAAATAAATTGAATTTCCTAGGAATGTGTTGGTATGGAGGGCACCCGTGAATACGGCTAGCCATGGATTGTGATAAGGAAAGGTGGTAAACAAACTCCTTCAGATGTGAATGGAAAAAAGGGACATAAGTCTCAAAACCATGGAACGATGATGGGGAGCAAAAAATTTATTTTCTGTTTGGGAACCGCCTATGATGTATCCAATGTGAAAAGTGATGGGAACTCTAAGTCGTTCTCGTTGATGAGAAAAGCATGCCTCCCAAAATAAATTTTTCATCTCTTTTAAAAACTTGAGCTCTGGCACCTTTGTAAATCAATGATTCCCTCTACGAAGGGCCTTTCTATTTATTTTTATGTTGAGTCTCATCCATCTCATTAAAAGCACCAACTAGGGGGTCATGTGATCATATGTGTGCATGGAATATGATTGATATTCGAGTGTGTTTCATGAATGGATCAATGATTGAGCATAATGGGCTAGGGATAATTTTCTTTAGCAATGCTATTTTGAAAGGCATGGTTGCTTGTTAGCATCACTTGAGTATTTATGTCTTCATGTCAAACTATAGACTATTGCTTTGAATCATACAAGTCCTCATGTCTATGCTATTAAAATAATTTGAAGTATGTTGGGTAGCATTCCACAATCAAAAATATGTTTTATCACTTTCCTACTCGAGGACGAGCAGGAGTTAAGCTTGGGGATGCTTGATATGTCTCCAACGTATCTATTATTTTTGCTTGTTCCATGCTATGATATTATTATTCTTGGATGTTTTTATTATCATTTTATACATTTTTATATCATTTTTGGAGACTAACCTATTAACTTAGTGGCACGTGCCAGTTCCTGTTTTCTGCCCTGTTTTTGTTTTGCAGAAAATCAATATCAGATAAGATAAAATCGTCCCGAAACTTTTTGGAGATTTTTTCTGGAGGTAAGGATCAACAGGAACTTGGAAGCCAAGGAAGAAACGTTTGGAGGGCCCCACATGGCACCTGGGCGCGCCCCAGGGGGGCGGGCCCAGTGCCATGTGGGCCCCTCCTAGCTCCTTTTGCCCTACTTTCGCCTCTATAAATTAAGAAGAATTCCAAAAACCCTGAGGGAGCCCACGAAATAGTTTTTCCGCCGCCGCAAGCCTCTGTTCTCGCGAGATCGCATCTGGAGGCCTTCTCCGGTACTCCGCTGGAGGGGGAACTCATCACGGAGGGGCTCTACATCAACCTTGCCACCTCTCCGATGATGCGTGAGTAGTTCACCATAGACCTACAGGTCCATAGGTAGTAGCTATCTTTGTGATTCTCAATACAAAGGTCTCCATGATCTTCATGGAGATCCATTCGATGTAATGACTTTGTGCGGTGTGTTTGTTGGGATCCGATGAATTGTGAGTTTATGATTAGATCTATCCTTGTTTTATTTGAGTTCTTCTCTAATCTCTTTTATGCATGATTTAGTATAGCCTTG
Organism: Thinopyrum elongatum; assembly: GCA_011799875.1. NCBI lineage: Eukaryota > Viridiplantae > Streptophyta > Magnoliopsida > Poales > Poaceae > Thinopyrum > Thinopyrum elongatum. Next base: position 41,556,366 of record CM022298.1, on the reverse strand, counting down.
TATTTCTTCTCCGAAGTTTTGGTTTGGTTTGGCCAACTAGATTGGATCTTCTTGCAATGGGAAGAGGTGCTCGGTAATGGGTTCGATCTTGCGGTGTTCAGTCCTAGTGATAGAAGGGGAGTTCACACGCAAGTATTGTTTCCATTAAGGATAACAAGTTGGGATGAATTCTTATTTGCATTTATCTTGACTACATCATGCCATCGTTCCTAATGCATTACTTCGTTCTCTTGAACTTAATACACTAGATGCATGCTGGATAGCGGTCGATGTGTGAAGTAATAGTAGTAGATGCAGGCAGGAGTCGGTCTACTTGATTTGAATGTGATGCATATATCATGATCATTGCCTTGGATAGCGTCATAATTATTTGCTTTTCTATCAATTGCCCAACAGTAATTTGTTTACCCACCGTATGCTATTTTCTTGAGAGATGACTCTAGTAAACTCTACGGCCCCTGGGACTACTTTTATCATAAGATCTCTCTTGTTTACTTATACAAAAATACTTGCTGCACTTTTTTTATATTTTATTTATTTATCAATCTATCAATCTATCAAATACCATTTAATCTCGTTACTTGACCGCCGAGAGATTGACAACCTCTCGTTTGCATTGGGTGCGAGGGTTTGCGTTTTGTGTGTAGGTGTTGTTTACGTGGTGTTGCTTGGTTCTCCTACTAGATTGATAACATTGGTTTCTTAAGTGAGGGAAATACTTACTCTACTGTTCTGCATCATCCTCTCCTCTTCGGGGATAAAAATCCAACGCAGTCTACAAGTAGCAATGTGCTTGCTGCTCGTACTTGCAATTATTATGAGAGAGGGACGACATCTCCGCCTCTCTATGTCTCCAGTACAATAGAATTGCAAGAAACTGCTTATGCTATGTATTGGCCTTTACTTGATGTGCATGAATTGTTCTTTTATGACATGCCAATGCATAGGAAGAGAGTTAGACTTCGTCTTATGTTCCTTTTTGCTCATTGCTAAATTACAAATCATTGCTAATTAAAATTGGCTTTGATATACCTTGGGATCCGGGTGGATCGGTTGCATGAGCACTTTATGCCTAGCTTAATGGCTTTAAAGAAAGCGCTACCTGGGAGACAACCCGGAAGTTTTAGAGAGTCATTTATTTCTGTTGAGTGCTTTTAAATAGTTTAAAAACAAAAAAATATAGAGGGGAACCTAAATTTTTCAAAAAGGGAAGTGAAAGTAAGAAAGACAAGCACTGTTGAAGTGGGGGAGCTCCTTGAACTTTGTTCATGCCCATGGAAACTTTGTGAATCTTGATTACAGAAACTTTTCAACAAAAACAATTATCCCCTTGTATAAATCCATTCTATTACAAAAATAATGTGCCAAGTAAGACCTTTGGGATGATTTGGTTGATAGTTGCTTGATTCTGTGCAAAAACAGAAACTTTTGTGCCCAGTGAAGAATTTTTATTAAATCATATATGTATCAAAAGCTTCTGAATTTTTTACACATGATTGATATACAAATTTTCCAGGCTGTCCTAATTTTTCAGAATTTTTGGAGTTACAGAACTATGGTGAATATTCAGATTACTACAGACTGTTCTGTTTTTGACAGATTATGTTTTTGACGCATTGTTTTGCTTGTTTTGATGAAACTATGGATTGTATCGAGAGGTATAAGCCATGGGAAAGTTAGAATACAGTAGGTATAATGCAAAAACAAAATATGAATGGGTAGCAACAGTATTTAAGTAGTGATTTGCTTTATTATACTAATGGATCTCACGAAGGTTTTGTTGAGTTTTGTGTGATTGAAGTTTTCAAGTTTTGGGTGAGACTACGATGGATAAAGGAATAAGGAGAGGAAAGAGCCTAAGCTTGGGGATGCCCAAGGCACCCCAAGGTAATATTCAAGGAAGACTCATGCGTCTAAGATTGGGGATTCCCCGGAAGGCATCCCCTCTTTAATCTACAATCTATCGGTAATTTTACTTGGAGCTATATTTTTATTCGTCACATGATATGTGTTTTACTTAGAGCGTCGTGTGCTTTTTATTTTTCTTTTAATAATTCACCATGCTGGTATGAGACAGTCCTTGGTTGATTTATAGAATGCTCTTTGCACTTCACTTATATCTTTTGAGTATAGCTTTATAGAAGGCTTCATGTGCTTCACTTATATCATTTGAAGTTTGGATGCCTGTTTCTCTTCACATATAAAACCGTTATTGGTAGAATGCTCTTGTGCTTCACTTATATTTGTCAGAGTGTGATCATTTTTAGAAAAAATTAAACTCTCTTGCTTCACTTATATCTGTTTAGAGAGTCAACAGGAATTGTCATTCACATGGTTAGTCATAAAATCCTACATAAAACTTGTAGATCACTGAATATGATATGTTTGATTCCTTGAAATAGTTTTGCGATATGGAGATGGTAATATGTGGGAGTTACTAGTGAATGATTGTGGTTTAGTAAGAATATTGGTGTTAAGGTTTGTGATTCCCGAAGCATGCACGTATGGTCTGTCGTTATGCTATGAAATTGGAGCATGATTTATTTTTTATTGTCTCCTTTGTGTGGCGGTCGGGGGCGCTCGATGGTTAACTCCTACCAACTTCCCCCCTAGGGGCATGCGTAGTAGTACTTTGCTTCGAGGGCTAAGTAGACTTTTGCAATAAGTATGTGAGTTCTTTATGACTAATGTGAGTCCATAGATTATACGCACTCCTATCTTTTCGTATTTTGCTAGCCTCTTCGGTACCGTGCTATGCCCTTTCTCACCTAGAGAGTTGGCACAAACTTTGCCGGTGCATCCAAACCCCGTGATATGATACGCTCAATCACACATAAGCCTCTTCCTCAAAACAGCCTCCATACCTACCTATTATGGCATTTCCACAGCCGTTCCAAGATATATTTCCATGCAACTTCCATCATCATCATATACATGACTTGAGCATTCATCTTCATATTGCTTTGCATGATCGTAAGATAGCTAGCACGATATTTTCATGGCTTGTCTATTTTTTTATATCTTTGCTACGCTAGATCATTGCAGATCCTAGCACATTGTTAGGGGCATTCATATAGAGTCATCTTGTATAGTTTTTATCGAGTTGTAATATTGAGTTGTAAGTAAATAAAAGTGTGATGATCATCATTATTAGAGCATGCCCAGTGAGGAAAGGATGATGGAGACTATGAATCCCCCACAAGTCGGGATGAGACTCCGGACGAAAAATGAAAGAAAAAAATTGAGGCCAAAAAGAGCCCAAGAAAGAAAAAAAAAGAAAAAAAGAAAAATAAAAAAAATAAATAAATGAGAGAAAAAGAGAGAAGGGGCAATGTTACTATCCTTTACCACACTTGTGCTTCAAAGTAGCACCATGTTTTTCATGTAGAGAGTCTCCTATGTTGTCACTTTCATATACTAGTGGGAAATTTTCATTATAGAATTTGGCTTGTATATTCCGATGATGGGCTTCCTCAAATGCCCGAGGTCTTCATGAGCAAGCAAGTTGGATGCACAACCACTTAGTTTTATTTTGAGCTTTCATACACTTATAGCTCTTAGTGCATCCTTTGCATGGCAATCCCTACTCCTCGCATTGATATCGATTGATGGGCATCTCCATAGCCCGTCGATCCGTCGAGTTGATGCGAGACTTTCTACTTCTCCTCTTTCATTATTTCATACCTACCACCGCCTTCTACTGCACCTAGTGCTATATCCATGGCTTGAGCTTATGTATTGCGTGAGAGTTGAAAATGCTGAAGTGCGTTAGAAGTACGAACCAATTGCTTGGCTAAAACCGGGGTTGTACATGATAAAATATCTTTATGTTAAGAAGATAGAGCATGACAGGACTATATGATTTTGTAGGAATAACTTTCATTATCATTTATATTTTGAAAAGCATGATTGTTTGTTGGGATGCTCGAGTATTGATGTCTTTATGTCAAACTATAGACTATTGCTTTGAATCACTCGTATCTTAATATTCATGCCATGACTAGACATGTGATCAAGTTTTTGCTAGGTAGCATTCCACATCAAAAAATATCTTTTTTATCATTTACCTACTGGAGGATGAGCAGGAATTAAGCTTGGGGATGCTGATACATCTCCGTCGTGCCTATAATTTTTTATTGTTTCATGCCAATATTCTATCACTTTTACATACTTTTGGTAACTTTTTATATTGTTTTTTAGGACTAACATATTGATCCAGTGCCAGTGCCAGTTCCTGTTTGTTGCATGTTTTTTGTTTCGCAGAATAACCATATCAAACGAAGTCCAAATGCAATAAAATTTTACGGAGATCAATTTTGGAATATATGTGATTTTTAGGAAGTGGAATCAATGCAAACGGGGTCACCAGGTGCCCACATGGCACCTGGGCACGCCCCCCCTTGGGCGTGCGGTGGTGCCATGTGGGCACACCGTAAGTCGGTTGGGGTATCTTTCGGGCGCTAGGAAGCTTATATCCGGAAAAAAATCGTGTTAAAATTTAAGCGCAATCGGAGTTACGGATCTCCGGTTATAAAAGAAACGGTGAAAAGCCAGAAAACAGGAACGCGAAATAGAAGAGAACAGAGAGATAGATCCAATCTCGGAGGGGCCTCTCGCCCCTCCACCGCCATGGAGGCCAAGGACCAGAGGGAGAACCCTCCTCCCATCTAGGGAGGAGGCCATGGAAGAAGGAGAAGAGGGGGGGCTCTCTCCCCCTCTCTTCCGGTGGCGCCGGAGTGCCGCCAGGGGAACGATCGTGACGACGATCTACACCAACAACCTTGCTACCGTCAACACCAACAACAACACCTCTTCTCCCCACTGTAATCTCTACTTAAACATGGTGCTTCATGCTATATATTATTTCCCAATGATGTATGGCTATCCTATGATGTTTGAGTAGATCTGTTTTGTCCTATGGGTTGATTGATGATCGTGATTGGTTTGAGTTGTATGTTTTATATTGGTGTGGTCCTATGGTGCCCTCCGTGTCGCACAGGCGTGAGGGGTACTCGCTGTAGGGTTTGCAATACGTTCATGATTCGCTTATAGTGGGTTGCTAGAGTGACAGAAGCTTAAACCCGAGTAAGGGGATTGTGGCGTATGGGATAAAGGGAACTTGATACTTAATGCTATGGTTGGGTTTTACTTTAATGATCTTTGGTAGTTGCGGTTGCTTGCTAGAGGTCCAATCATAAGTGCATATGATCCAAGTAGAGAAAGTATGTTAGCTCATGCCTCTACCTCATATAGAAATGCAACAAGGATTACCGGTCTAGTTATCAATTGCCTTTGGACAAATCTTTCTCTAGTGTTACAAAAGCTTTCTACTTTACTACTAGCTTTTATTATCTTGCAATTTATTCGTATTTTATTCTCGCAAAGTACTTCTAGTTTTATTCTTGCAAACTATCCTATCACCTACAAAATAGTTTCATACTTGTTTTGGGTAAAGCGAACGTCAAGTGCGCGTAGAGTTGTATCGGTGGTCGATAGAACTTGAAGGGTTTATTAATCCTAGCTTTAGCTCCTCGTTGAGTTCGACACTCTTATTTATCGAAAAATCTGCAATTGATCCCGTATACTTGCGGGTTATCATGGGGCTGTCTATGAAACTTAGAGAAATTAAACTCATGAGACACACCACCAAAATTGACACTAACAATTTCCTTAGCACAATCAATTCTAGCATTAACAGTATTCAATAAAGGTCTACCAAATATTATTGGACAAAAATTATCTTGTGGAGATCCAAGAACAAGAAAATCAGTAGGGTATTTGATCTTACCGCACAAGACTTCAACATCTCTGACAATACCAAGTGGTGAAATAGTATTTCTATCGGCAAGCTTAATGGTGACATCAATATCCTCAATTGCAGCAGGTGCAATGTCATTCATGACTTCTTGATAAAGAGTAAAAGGAATAGCACTAACACTAGCACCCACATCACATAAAACATGATAACAATGATCTCCAATTTTAACAGAAATAACAGGCATGCCAACAATAGGTCTATTTTTGCCCTTAGGATCAGGACTAGCAAATCTAGATGCATTACCATAGAAAGAAATAACATGCTCATCTAGACCATCAACCAAAAGATATTTAACTAAAGCAATACTAGGTTCAACCTTATTTGCTCAGAAGGTGTAGGTGTTCTAATATAACTTTTGTTGACCACCGAAGAAACCTTAGAGTGTTCCTTAATCCTAACAGAAAAAGGTGGTTTCTCAAAATAAGTAGTAGGGACAACGGGATCAACATTGTAAACAATAGTTTTCTCTTCCTTAACCTTTGGGGGTTCTTCCTTAATTTCTATAGGAGGATCGTATTTAAACCACTTCTCCTTAGGAAGATCAATATGTGTAGCAAAAGATTCACAAAAAGAAGCTACTATCTCAGAGTCAAGTCCATACTTAGTGCTAAACTTATGAAAACCATCGGTTTCCATAAAACATTTAACACAATCAAACTCAAGATTTATACTTGACTCATTACCTTTGTCGATTTCCCAATCCTCATGGTTGCACTTTATCTTTTCCAAAAGATCCCATTTGAATTCAATAGTCTTCTTCATAAAAGAACCAGTCGAAGAAGAATCAATCATAGTTTGATCATTACGAGAAAGACCAGCATAAAAGTTTTGAAGAATTATTTCTCTTGAGAGCTCATGATTGGGGCATGTATGCAGCATATACTTGAGCCTCCCCCAAGCTTGAGTGATACTTTCTCCATCACGAGGCCAAAAATTATAGATATAATTCCGATCATGATGAACCAAGTGCATAGGATAAAATTTCTGGTGGAATTCCAATTTCAACCGATTCCAATCCCATTTGTCAGTATCATCACATAGCCTATACCATGTCAATGTTTTTCCCTCCAAAGATAAAGGGAATACTTTCTTATTAGCTCTGTCTCCAGATAAACCTGCAAGCTTAAACAATCCATAAATTTCGTCCACATAGATCAAGTGCATATCAGGATGTTTAGTTTCATCTCCTGCATAAGGATTAGCTAGCAGTTTTTCAACCAAACCAATAGGAATTTCATAAGCAATATTTTTAGTAGACTCAATAGGCAGATGAGAGGCAACTCTTGTTGTTTCCGGTCGAGGTGAAGATACCCTGAACAAGCCTCTCAAAGGATTACTTTCCATAGTGACAAGTAGCAATAAATTTCAGCACGTAGTAAAAATGTTTCCTTACCAATTTCCACTTAGCAAAGGCGCTTCACTCCCCGGCAATGGTGCCAGAAAAGAGTCTTGATGACCCACAAGTATAGGGGGCCAATCGTAGTCCTTTCGATAAGTAAGAGTGTCGAACCCAATGAGGAGCAGAAGGAAATGGCTAGCGGTTTTCAGTAAGGTAATTTCTGCAAGCACTGGAATAAGCGGTAACAGGTAGGTTGATAGCAAGATAATTTGTACCGAGTAACAAGTAACAAATGTAAATAAGGTGCAGCAAGATAGCCCAATCCTTTTCAGTGCAAAGGACATGCCGGAACAAGTACTTATAATGAGGCAAACATTCTTGAGGACACACAGGAATTTCATCTAGTCATTTTCACCATGTTCGTTTGATTCGCGTTCACTACTTTGATGATTTGATATGTGGGTGGACCGGTGCTTGGGTGCTGTTCTTACTTGAACAAGTCTCCCACTTATGATTACCCCCTCTCGCAAGCATCCGCAACTACGAAAGAAGAATTAAGACAAAGTCTAACCATAGCATTAAACGTGTGGATCCAAATCAGCCCCTTACGGAATAGCGCATAAACTGGGGTTTAAGCTTCTGTCACTCTATCAACCCATCATTGTAATAGCCTGGATTTCTGCCCTTTCTTTTTCTTTTGGATTTCTTTGAGTTTTGCTTTGCATTTGTTTTTTTGTGGCTTTGTGGTCTGGAAACTTAGGAAGATTTCATCTTCCTAGGTTCTCAAGTGGCTTGTCAATCTCATATCCTTCTCAACCTCAAGTCATTTCCATATTTGCTCAATTCCAATATCCAAATTCTTGGGAAGATTCCTGTTTCTATTAAAGGAATAACCCTGGTTGCCCTGGGTTGTGAAGCAACCCACATTTTTGCCATTCCCAAAATGTCCAAATAATTCTCATAAATCCTTTGGGACATATATTCCTCAGATATGTCAAAACCTATCCTGGTCTAGTTCAAAAATACTCCACAAATATTCATTTTCCTATTCAGCCCCAGGTGGCAGTTTGAGAAGCAAGTGCCCTTTATCTTTGTTTGTTTGCTCTCAAACTTTTTGGCCACTCTTTACTATCCATATCATTACCTCATGCTGAAATTCAACTCAATTTGGCTAGTGAATCTTCCTTAGCAAATTTCCTAAGTTTCTGGTCATATGGAAGCTTAATGAAGGAAGTACTATACAGGTTGATCCAAATGAGTTGAAATTTTACAAGCACCTTTACTTGATCATATCATAGCTCTCCACCAAATTTCAGACCTATCCAATCAACTATGTAAGCATACCATCAAATCTTGTTTTCTGGTCATATTTTCCAATTGTGAAGCAACTATATTTGATATTGCTTCATAATTGCTGAAAATTTACCAGCGCATTCTCCTACCAATATAACCTATCTCCCCCAAATTTTGGCTCATTTTATCTAGCCATTTCTACTCAGCAATTTTTCTAAGATTCTGTCCAGATTGAAGCGTTGTGAAGCAAGTACCATTTTGGTATTTGCAAATGGTATGAAACTTTTACAGTGGCTTCATATTCTCAAATCACTCACCTCCTCCATATTTTAGCTCCATCCAAGCTAGTATGTGAGTGCCACATCAATATTTGCTATTCTGGTCAGTATGGCACTTTGAACTGCAAGTGCTGGATAACCTACTCCTCTTGAACTGAAACTTTGCCATCTTGATCACCTTAGTGAGTGATCAACTCCAGTCAAAGCACAACCTTCATCTCCAAGTATCTGGTCCACCGCAAACAACAAACACTTTGTTGTTCCTTTGTTTCTTGCTATTTGTGATCACATCTATGGCCACTATACTTGGCTCTCTCCTCCTTGGCAACATCCTCTTCTCACCCTATCTCTCAGACAAGGTTTGCAGGGCCTGGGTGCACTGCGTGTGCCAGTTCACGCCTTGACTGCGTGGCTCGCATGCACACCAGCGCGCTTTGCAAACTATGCCCACTATTATCGTCCGTTTCCTCCCCTTCTCGATGTCTCTTCGTGTCCTCGAGCTTCCCCCTGACCCTCTGCTTCGTCCTATGCTCTGCCCCCCTCCGTTCTTGTCGTTGTTGAGTCACCGTCGAGCATGCCCGTGACCTGCAGCCTCTGCCATCGCCATGGCCGCTAGCATGCAAGCTCTAGAGCCCTCCCGAGCTCTCCCCGACGCTATAAATAGCCTCCCCGAGGACTCCCACAGCTCATCTCCTTCCCCACCTCCCTTCTAGCTCGCCGGAGCCACCTCACCGCACCCCCATCTGCCATAGCCATGATGACCCACAAGTATAGGGGGTCAATCGTAGTCCTTTCGATAAGTAAGAGTGTCGAACCCAACGAGGAGCAGAAGGAAATGACAAGCGGTTTTCAGTAAGGTAGTTTCTGCAAGCACTGAAATAAGCGGTAACAGATAGTTTGATAGCAAGGTAATTTGTAACGAGTAACAAGTGACAAGTGTAAATAAGGTGCAGCAAGATAGCCCAATCCTTTTGAGTGCAAAGGACAGGCCGGAACAAGTACTTATAATGATGCAAACGTTCTTGAGGACACACAGGAATTTCATCTAGTCACTTTCACCATGTTCATTCGATTCACGTTCGCTACTTTGATGATTTGATATGTGGGTGGACCGGTGCTTGGGTGCTGTTCTTACTTGAACAAGCCTCCCACTTATGATTACCCCCTCTCGCAAGCATCCGCAACTACGAAAAGAGAATTAAGACAAAGTCTAACAATAGCAATAAACGTTTGGATCCAAATCAGCCCCTTACGGAATAACGCATAAACTGGGGTTTAAGCTTCTGTCACTCTAACAACCCATCATTTAATTACTACTCCACAATGCATTCCCTTAGGCCCATAAAATGGCGAAGTGTCATGTAGTCGACGTTCACATGACACCACTAAGAGAATCACAACATACATATCATCAAAATATCGAACGAATACCGAATTCACATGATTACTTATGACAAGACTTCTCCCATGTCCTCAAGAACAAAAGTAATTACTCACTCATCATCATGATGTTCAAGATCATAGGGATATTGAATAACATAAAGGATCTGAACATTTAGTAAATCACAAAGCAAACCAACTAGCATCAACTACGATAGGTATTCAACACTACTAGCACCCCACAAGTAGCAATCTATAGTTTTGATACAAAGATTGAATACAATAGATGAACTAGGGTTTGAGATGAGATGGTGATGTTGATGATGATGCTGAAGATTGGTCCTCCCATGATGAGAGGGTTGTTGGTGATGACGAAGGCTTCGGTTTCCCCCTCCCGGAGGGAAGTGTCCCCTGCGGAATCTGCCCGCCGGAGAGCAAAAGTGCTCCTGCTCTAGTTCCGCCTCGTGGCGGCGGTGCCTCATCCCGAAAGTCTCCCCCTAAAAGTTTTAGGGTAAAATGAGCTATATACCAGAAGGAGAAGGCCGGAGGTGGGCCAGGGCCTCCACATGGCACCAGGGCGCGCCCTAGGGGGGGCGCACCCATGTGCCATGTGGGCACCTGGTTGGCCTTCTCCAGTAACTTCTTGGCCCAGTATTTTTTATATATTCTGAAATAATTCTCCGTTGATTTTCAGCCCATTTGGAGATGTGCAGAATAGATATCTCTGCTGTAGCTTTTTCAGGCCCTGAAATCCAGCTGCCGGTATTCTCCCTCTTTGTGTAAACCTTGCATATTAAGAGAGAAAAGGCATTAGAAATACTCCATGAAGTGTTATATTGAATAAAAACTTTATAAATAGCAGCAATAAATCATGATGCAAAATGGACGTATCAGGCCGCCGCCGATCCCCTCGGCTATCTTCGGCCATATCCCTCCCCCTCCCTCTGAGATGCCCTAGCCCATCCCCGGAGTCCGGCGACCTTGCCCAGCCCCTCCACTCGCCGTCGGAGTGCCGTGACCGAAACGCCCGCGTTCGGCCGCCGCCCGCCCTCTGCACAGCGAGGGGCCGCCGCTCAGTCCCTCCCCGGCGCCCGCAGCCTACCCCGGAGGACGCGGCACCTCTCCCCGCAGTCGCTGGTGGTCCCAGCTCCGCCAGGGCCGGCCGGAGCTACCGGAGCCGTCGCCGGTCATCGCTCCCCTGTTCCCCTCCTCTGTTTCTGTCGGGGGGGCAGCGAGGGAGAGGACGACCGCGACCAGGCGGCCCCGCGCCTCCGCTCGACCCCACGCGTCAGTGACATAAGCCGGGCCTGCTCGTTTTTAAGTGATATCGTACTTGACTGAGTATGTTTCCCTGACTAGAAAGCGCATTTTCAATCTACTGCGGCTGAAATTACGTTTTCCTTTGCAGAAAACGTATTCTGCCCAAAGGCGCTTTTGGTTTAAGCCGCCAGGGGCATGTCTGTGAATAAAATATTTATAGATCAGACCCTGTACTTCAATCCTCCATATCTTCGCGGTCCTAATTCCGATTCAGGTGAATCCAAGTCTCACGTTCTCGTCTCGTCGAGCCCGTTCTGTTGGTGCCATTTTCATTATGGTTGCACATATTGAAAATGACCTTTTTGCCCTTGCCTTCATCTAGCCCCCTCCGAGAGAGAAGACGTCCGGCGATTCGTCCCGCGAGCTCATCCCCAGGCAAGCCACAACAGCCACTTGCATGATAGCCTTGCAGTAGCAATGGTTTTCAACTTGAATCTTTAATTATGTTGTGCATGTTATCATTTCATGAATAGTATATATATGCTCGTGTTTGCATGCTTATGCTTATGCTATTATCACCTGCATCTAGTTGAGTAAATGTTTATTTGCTTATGCTCTATTATCCTCCAGTCAAGTAAATACTTTGATGCTCGTGATCATGCTATGCTCTTATGTGGTCATGTCATACCCTTTTGCTCATGTTCGTTATTATGCCATGCTCAACTATGTAAATGCTTTACTACTGTTGATATGCTTTAATGATTATGCTTCCCATCCATGTTCATGTTGTTATCATGTTCATTTCATCATTATGACTCAGCATCATTCGCATTCAAGTTTAACTGGATGATAATTGAACTTGAACACCTGTTGGCTGAGTCATAGTGACATCGAATCGAGCTGACCAGTGTAACCACATTTGCCTTTATGGGAACGGCCTAATGCGGTCTATTGTCATGCCTCTCGACGGTGCCTTCAACTAGGGAAGGTTATGCGCGGGCGCTACCTTGGCCAGGTAGGACGGCATAAGCCTTGTGAGCCCAAGTTTGGTTATGTGCACATGTCCCCAGTTGGGACCGTTTTAGTTTTGCCACGATGGTGGCCGTTGGATGTCACGAGGTGACATTGGGGCCACCCATGACTTAGCCCAAAAAGGGAGTTGGTCGGAGTGGCCGGGAGAGTGTCATGCGATAGATTGGTTTTGTCGGAACGCCGTTGGTCCACCCGAATGGGAGTATGAGGCCATGGGTTCTGTGGTGTGGGTACAGTGTGCTAACCTCTGCAGAGTGTTTTTAATCTATCGATAGTCGCGCCCGCGGATATGGGCCCAGTTCGTAGTAGGTCACACTATTTGTTAATAGTAATAATAATTTGACTAAATAACAACCCGGTTCGATGAGAAAGAAGTTGGTTGATCTTTATGTGATCACGAGAGGATCATCGTGGTATCGTGGATACCAAAGTTGGTTGATGTTTTGTGGTGTTATGTGAGGATCTCGGGTAAAGATCAAGCTCCTTGTGATCATATTATCACTATGGTATTGTTAATACCAAGCTTGGTTGGTCCTGAGGTGATCGTGTGACACATTCGATGGTAAGTTCATACATGTGGTGGTTACGAGGCAACCTCCGATCAGAGTAAGTTGCATCATGGTAGTTTCACATGCTACCTGTTAGTGCCATCATGTTCATATGTTCATGCCATGCTCATATTGTTCTAGCATCATCATGTTTACACCTGCTTAACCTGTAAATGCCATGTTGTTGTTTGTCTTGATTGCTTTGGTTGCTATGAGCTTGCGAGTATATTCAAAGTACTCACCTGGCGTGTCATGCCAGTTTGCAGGTCATGCTATGATTTCTTGCTTGTTGAGGATTCCGTGCGTGCGAGCTAGAGTCCATGCGGAGTGGAGTTCATCACTGCCGTCGTGTTCCGCTGCCAGGAGTTATTTCGCTTCTTCGAGTTGTTCCGCTGCTAGCATAGAGCTACCCGGGCAGGCATAGTGTCGCCGTGCCGCCGTTATTCCACTGTATCTTCGAGACCTTTGTACCCCAAGTATTTGTAATAAGAGCTAATTTGTTCTATGCCAAGTAGTGCCGTATTCCAGAAGACTTGTCTCTGGGCTGGAATACGGGGCGTTCCGGTTTCCTCTGAGCCGGGGTGCCACAATCATCTAATTACTACTCCACAATGCATTCCCTTAGGCCCATAAATGGTGAAGTGTCATGTAGTCTACGTTCACATGACACCACTAAGAGAATCACAACATACATATCATCAAAATATCGAACGAATAATAAATTCACATGATTACTTATGACAAGACTTCTCCCATGTCCTCAAGAACAAAAGTAACTACTCACACATCATCATCATGTTCAAGATCAGAGGGGTATTGAATAACAGAAAGGATCTGAACATTTAGTAATTCACCAAGTAAACCAACTAGCATCAACTACGATAAGTAATCATCACTACTACCAACCCACAGGTACCAATCTGAGGTTTTGATACAAAGATTGAATACAAGAGATGAACTAGGGTTTGTGATGAGATGGTGCTGTTGATGATGATGATGAACATTGGTCCTCCCATGATGAGAGGGTTGTTGGTGATGACGAAGGCTTCGATTTCCCCCTCTCGGAGGGAAGTGTCCCCAGCGGAATCTGCCCGCCGGAGAGCAAAAATACTCTTGCTCTAGTTCCGCCTCGTGGCGGCGGCGCCTCGTCCCGAAAGTCTCCTCATAAAAGTTTTAGGGTAAAATGACTTATATACCAGAAGGAGGGAGCCGGAGATGGGCCAGGGGCCCCACATGGCACTTGGGCGCGCCCCGGGGGGGGGGGGGGGGGGGGGGGGGGGGGGGGGGGGGGGGGGGGGGGGGGGGGGGGGGGCGCCCAGGTGCTATGTGGGCACCTGGTGGCTCCCCTCTGGTAAATTTCTGGCCCAGTATTTTTTATATATTCCAAAATAAATCTCCGTGAAATTTCAGCTCATTTGGAGATGTGCAGAATAGGTATCTCTGCTGTAGCTTTTCAGGCCCTGAATTCCTGCTGCCGACATTCTCCCTCTTTGTGTAAACCTTGCATATTAAGAGAGAAAACTTATTAGAAATACTTCATGAAGTGTTATATTGATCAAAAACTTTATAAATAACAATAGGAAAACATGATGCAAAATGGACGTATCAGTGCTTAGAGAGGTGCTTAGAAAAATAAATCGAGCTTTTATGAAGCACCAGTGCTTATTTCTATAGGAGAGACGCCTAATTAAGTGTCTATCCTGTATAAATAAGCATCGGTAATAAAGGAAAGCCTGGTTTATTTTTTTAAGCACCTCTCTTAAGAACCTTGCATTGTACAAGGCCTAACATGCCAGAACTGAATGTAAACATTTACCATTTAACTTCTCTAAATAAAACCATTTAACATTTAACCATGCATATTAATGTTTTAAAGTAAGTGGAAAATCAAAGACCCCTCACTTGATCGTGGGGTCAAGGACGTGCCCCGCGAACAGGATCGCGCCCGACACCTCCTCGACGATGAAGAAAGCAAACGGATGGTCGGCAACGAAGTCCACACGCGGCGTAGGCGGTGGCGGGTTTGCTGCGCACCTGTAAGCCATCGTGAAAGTCGCCGCCACGGCCTCGGTGCCTTCCTCGTTCACCTCGATGTCGACCCTGTGGATCACCTGCTCCAGCGCCAGCTTCCTCCTTGCGCCACCATCCTCCTTTGCCATGCCCGACAGGTCAGCCTTCCCCAGCTCGAACGCCTCCTTGACACCCATGTCCCGGAGAACGACATTCATCGTCATGCCGAAGCTGGCCTTGAATTAGGCAGCCGGAAGTCGTCGACCAGGACGCTGCTTTTCGGCAGGTGCTCGCGCAGAAAGTCATGGTTGCACGCGATCTTGTCGGTGTGCCGCCACAGCCCGTCGCGCGCGTCTAGGAGGAATACGCACATCGAGTAGATCGGCGCCGGCGCCGGCATAAACGGCAGCAATGGGTGGCGCCCTTGCTAGTAGCGGAGCTGGAGCACCTTGAAGCCGTCGTGGCAGGCGATGCTGTGCGTGCCAAAGCCGTGCATGAAGGGCGCGTCGACGGCAGTGCCGTCGAGGCGGTGGAACTTGCCGTCCTTGGTGTACTTCTTGTGGAATGGCTCCACCCACTTGCCCTTGAAGTAGATGGCGTTGGTGATGACCAGGTCAGCGAGGTTGGACAGCGCGCCACGGTTGAGGACGGAGGGGATGAGGCCGTTCATCAACGCCGACACCCATGCGTTGATCTGCTCCCTTGCCTCCTCCGGCTGCACCACAACCGTAGCATGCATGCACGTTGGCAATGGCGTTAATGGATCGATCGTATACAGATTACAGATCAGTCATGGGAAAACGGAAGAAGTTGTTGCACTAACATTTTGGTAGAAGTTGACGGCGCGGGCGACGGCCTTGAAGGACTTGGCGGCATCGCGGTAGGCGGGGCGGATGGGCATGCTCCGGACATGCCACATGCCGCAAGCGAAGCTGACGCGCGGGCCGCCGGTCCGGGACCGGTCGGCGAGGGCCTTCTGAGCGAGCCCACGGACGTGGCCGTCGAGGAGTTCCCGCGAGGGTCCCCCGAGGACGCCGAGCAGCTCGTCCAGGGTGCGATCACCGGTGAGGAGTCCCCGACAATCGCTGGAGGAGTCCCCGACGATCGCCGGAGGGTTACCTAACATGCAATTGATAAAACTTGTCATTTTATTATTTTGTGTTATTTAATGCAAGCATCATATGAATAAACTTTGTACATGTGTTTGGTACATTTTCATGTCTATTTGCTGCTGGTATTTTTCCTATGCCATGGAAAACATGTTTAGGCACTGTAACAAGCTTGAAAACGTGCTATGATACTGTTGCTATTTTACACTTGCTGAAAACTGCTAAGTCTGAAACTGACTGTTATAAAACTTGTCAACTTTGCATGACGTTTGCCACTAATCCATTGCTCATATGCATATGATTCCTTCTTGAAGGACTTGACGGCATCGCGGTAGGTGGAACGGATGGTCAGCAACGAAGTCCACACGCGGCTGAGGCAAATAGAGGCACTTACCAGCCAGCAAGCTATCGGCCCATCTCAGCGGCACGAAGATCCTGCATTCGAAACTGCTGCCCCACCATCTCAAAGGAAAAGCAGCGTGGCTTTCATGGAGCTCGTTCGGCCCACAGATGATATCACGGCTCCTCGCTACCCCGTGGATGATATCATGCAGAGGGAATATTGTGATCTACATGCGAAATGCATGAACATATCCGTGAAGGTGGCGATCGGCTTTGCCTTACCTTCTGGACTTGATGCAACTCACCATTGCTCTCCGATTCCAGATGGCTATGATGTTGTCGAGGTGGATGAAGTTCTCAACAGATTTGAGCAGCTGGAGCTTGACTTCCCTACAGGTGAAGGGGAGACTGCACTGGGAGATGCCATAAGGACTACAATTCTATGGAAAAAGGAACACATCGTGCTTCCACATTGGACGCCGTGTCAGCAGACTCCGCTGAAGGAGGCCCCTTAGCAGACTCCTCACAGTAGCAATCCAGCTCTATCTCCGCCGCCTCAGCTGTCTCCGCCGCCTCAGCATACTCCGCCGGAGGAGGCCCCTCAGCAGACTCCGCCTCCTCCGCCGCCTCAGCAATGGCGGAAGAGAGCCGTCGCTCCGGCGGCTAGTCGTACAACTGCGAAGAAATCCAGAGCAGATACAAGCGTCAAGAAGGCTCCTGCCAAGTTACGATACGATATAACGATGTTGTGTAACGGTTCCTTCATTGCTATTAGTAGCTAGCGTCGAGTTGAATGGAAAACATAAAATAAAAATGAAACCCCTAAACCCTCCCAAACCCCAGCGACATTTTAGTCCTGGTTGGTGTTACCAACCGGGACTAAAGGTCCTCCTGCCTGAGCGCTGCGCAACGGCCACGTGGAGCCCCTTTAGTCCCGGTTCGTAACACGACTGGGACTAAAAAGGGGAGCCTTTAGTCCCGGTTGCACAACCGGAACTAAAGGCACTTACGAACCGGGACTAATGTCCCGTTTTCTACTAGTGAGGCCTCAGCCCAGCCCCATCTACCTGACGGCCTATATAAGGAGGCGCTGGCCTGTGGAGTGAACCCTAACTTAGTTCACTCACTCCCTCCTGCCCAACCCTAGCTGCCATCTACTGTTTCTCTCTTTGTGCTGCTTCCGGCGATCCCGTCCCGACGGCCGCGTGCATGATTGGTCGGGAGAGCAGGTGCCTCCGGAACCCTGTCATTCGAGATCCTGCACGGGAGAACGACAATAAATTTTTGGGGAGCGTCTCGACGCGACTGCTCCCGATCCGTCCCTTTCTCCGTTCGCCTCTGCTTCCACCACTTCCCTTGCATCGACTCCATGGCTGACGACGAAGCCACCAAGAAGAAGGCCTCGGCCGATGCCGAGGCTGCCGCCGCCGCCGCCGCTTTGGCCTGACCAACCGGAGGGTATGGCTCGTTCATTCCCTATTTGCTCATTCATGTGCTGGCTGTATATATGCTGTTCATAGATGTTTCGGTTCTACGTATTGTACGTGCTCACACATGCTTAGGTATCGCTATGAGATGCATATCGTATTTGCCATATTTACTGTATACTCGTGGATTAGTCTAATCGGAAAAGTGCTAATATTTCCAACACCTATAAAGTTGGTCTTGCATACTAAAGGCATTTCTAACAGGGCCCTTAAAATATCCACATGCGTCCGACTGAGCAGTCCGAATATATTTCGTCGTCCAACATGGTACCCAATTGATCAACAGACCGGTACGATGTTTACAATCCCGCAAACCTGACGAAACTGTGCGAGCTTTGCTGGTGTCAGGACAGCCACCTCGTACGCATTTGACCTCTTAGTCCTCTCCCGCGCCATCGCACCTCCGCTCTCCACACCGCATTCATGTCGGCCAAGAGACTCATGCAGGTCCAGAGCGAACGCGAACGGTCATTGTACCCGACATTGAAGCGGCACGCCAGGAGCACTGCTTGCACCCGCCTTCCGGTCTCCGTGCATGTTCAATGCCGAAGAGAAGTGACGGGACGGCTATGTACCACATTCATACCGGCTATCCCGTATGTCCGCCCGCCGACATTAAAGAGGCTGGCAGCCAAGAAACCAACTCCGGCTCCCGCATTGACATAGCCTGCCGCGTGTTGTGGCCGGTGACCGCCATTTATACGTGGACACACTCGGCTCGATCCACACCGCACCATGTCCCTCTGTTACCACATCTGCCATAACTGCGGGTTCTAGAGCGATGTGGGAGAGGCTCTCGACGAAGAAGCACAAGTTGGCCGCCTTTTGCAGCCGGCTGACATGACTGTCATGCCCGACAAATAGAGGCTGGCTTGCCTACGAGCTCGTCGGAGGGGAACGACGGCGACCCGACGATGGAGGAATCTTCCGACGACGAGCCGGCGCCTCCTCCCGCACCGGTCCATGCTGGCTTCACCATGGAGCAGGCGCAGGCGCACTTCAATGCTGTCATGACCGACGAGCAGCCGACATCACAACCGCTGCCTGTATTCTGGTAGGCACAGGAGAAACAGTGATACAACCTTTGCCCTTCTCATGCATCACCGGCTGGCGAAGTGCCAGTCTACGGCGAGTTTTTTTTTTTTTTGCGAGCTAGGAGGAGGCCATGGCGGTCATGGCTGCGGAGAACCAAAACTTCGTCGTTGAGCAGCGGCAGCTTGTCACGAGTATGAATGATGTAACATGTGTTTCTTAAAAAAAAATAGCATCAACCGGCAGCTTGTCACGCTCTTAAGTTCCCAAGGCGAACGAGCGCTAAATATTTCTTCCGTATACTACTACTTTTTTTCTCTGTTTGCAATGCATGGATAACGAGCTTTACATACAAGATCGGTTTGTTAGGATTGTTCCCCTCAACAACAAAAAAACACGGAGCATGTGTCCCCTAAAAAAAGGAGCATGTTAGCTGTCAACGGCCTGGCCTCAGAAAACGAAAAATAGAAAAAGCTATCAACAGCCGGCAGCGCGTCATTCACTGATTTTGGACTCAGATTGGGTGACTTTGTGTCACTGACATGTGGGCCATCTGATTAGCGGCCCCACATGTCATTGACCCTAAGCCACCCAATTACCCAAACCTCACTCAGCCAAGCCCAGTCTTAAGTTTTTGGCGCGAACGAGCGCTCAATATTTCTTCCGTATACTATTTTTTCTCTGGTTGCAATGCGTGGATAACAAGCTTTACATACAAAATCAGTTTGTTAGGGATCTCAAAAAAAAAAAATCAGTTTGTTAGGGAATGGATCCCGATCTCCACGCCAATTTTCATAGGGTCTGGCCAGGTCTCAGTCGACTGAGACTTAACCAAGTCTAAGTCAAGTGATATACTCCCTCCGTTCCAAATTACTCGTCGTGGTTTTAGTTCAAACGAGTAATTTGGAACGGAGGGAGTAGTATGTAAGAAGAAAAAGAAAAAACTGAAAAGAATTTTTACACTAATCTTCATGCAAAATCAAAGGAAGATACTATCGACTGATACATAACGAAGTCTAAGTCGACTGAGACTTAGCAAACCTGATTTTCATATCTATCTAGGGACTCTAAAAAGCAGAGCAGGTCTTGGGGGAAAAAAAGACAGAGCAAACCATGGACGAGAAGCATCTGCCTCTGCCGTGGGCGGCCATGGCTATGGACATAGAAAACGACGCTCGCCCGGCGGCAAAGCAATCAAGCCATCCTCGCGAGGCAATGGAGCTGGACGCGATTGCATCTGCCGTGGGAGAGGAAGGCCACAGATCGGCAGGGATTGGTGTTTTGTGCGGGGCGGTCTTCGTCTTCGTCCCCATCGCCTTTTTGCTGTGGCTGGCTATAACGGACAAAGATCCGAATTACACCCTAGCGGTCGCAGCCGTCTCGGGTCTTGAGCCGGCGACGGACATGGGCGGCCGGCCCACGTTGGACCTGGAGTTCAACCTCACTGTCGGCATCGTGCCACGGAGCATCTTGGGGCGGCAGTGCGACGAGTTCACCACGACGGTGAAGGTGGCCTACCACGGCTACGAGCTAGCCTCCGCACCGGCGCCCCAGGTCTGCGATCTCGGGGGCGATAGGATGAAGACGACCATCGTCGTGCGGGGTACCCAGGTGTGGCTGCCAGGCCCCATGCTCGACGGCCTCGCGGCCGACGTGCGGCGCGCGGCGGGGGTCTTGGATGTCACGCTCGCGATTCGGATGGAATATGCAACCACAATGCACGCCTACGGGTTGCTGGTGTCGTGCATGGGGAGGCGGGTCGGCGACGACGACGGCGCTCTGTGCGACGTGGGCGACCTACCCTCATGAGGTATGATGGAGGCCAGCTGCCGCACGCAGATTTTGGTTATCACCAATGCTAGGTCAAATTTTCTACTTCGTCCGCCGTATGAGGTTGGTGTATCTCGCAAGCTTTCTCAGGTCTTGGGTAAACACATGGTTATTATGGCCATCGACCACTTATGACGACTCTGCTATAGTTGATCTCAGGTTTTTGGTTTATAAAAATAACAATTTCTCATCAGAGTTGCACAGATTTATTTTGCTTTTACCAAATATGGGTGTCAGTATGATCTTAGGATTGGCCCTCCTTCGTTGCAGGCGTTCTACGGACTCCAGTCTCTTGTATTTCGCCTTTTTATTTTTTGTTTATGTGAGAGGACTGTTTTTGGCTTATGTACATCTTAGTTATGCAGAGGCCGGTTGTAAGGCTTAAATCTTTTAAGTAATAAAGTGTTCCTTTTCGAAAAAAGAAAAGTTATAAGAAAATAAGATAAAAGTAGTGGTCTGATATTTCGACAACACTAAACAAGCTTTAACATTCAATTTTTTATAACCCTTTTGTTGTTGTTTTTTTTTTGCGAGGGGAAGGAGAATTCATTAATCAAGCGGCAGCCAAGTCTGCAATACAAAGGTCAGGTACCTCTGGTCCTGAGCGAAGCCACACCGCAGTGCGCTTCTTTATTCTACCATAGTTCGCTAGGTAATGACTAACAACGTTTTGCTCTCGCTTAATATGCTTGACTAAGAATTCCCTATTCTCCTGAAGAAGTTGTTTAATTTCTTGCACCATCATCATGTGTGCCGATCTATCCTCTCCCGTTTCAGTGATTAGCTTGACGACTTCTGAGCAGTCAGTTTGAATAACAATGGGCAGGGCTGACCACTGAATGGCAAGGAAAATGCCTTCCCAGCATGCATGTAGTTCAGACTCCAATGGAGACGCACACCGACTCAGTTCTCGGCAAGACGAGTAGATGATCGCTCCCCTATCATCACGAAGGACCATCCCAGCCCCTGCTGTATCATCTTTCTCTGAAAATGAGCCATCAATACTTAACGCCGCCCAGCCCGCCGGCGGCGCGTCCCATCATTGCCTTTTCTTTACTACCTCACCCGCATGTGGTAATGCACGCTTCTTGTACTGAGGTACAGTCGCCATCTTGCCTTTAACATGGTCACCATTGGGATTGGCCTGCAAAGCAAGTAAGGAGCATATGTAGCTGGAGAGAAACCGGGTCGATGCCTCCACTGGGGGCGGCCGTTTGTGATGGACGATCTCATTTCTCACGTGCCAGCATCGCCAAATCGTCATGAGCGTGTACAAACGCTCCTCCTCCGGCAACTCCGCTAGCACTTGGAGCAGCCACTCCGGCCCTGTATTCACCAGTCGTCAGACGTCCGGAATACTCCATTGCTGCGTCATTGCCTGCCACAGCGCGACTGCTCGAGGGCATCTGCAAAGAGCATGAAATGTGTCCTCCGGTTCGGTGGCACACACAGGACAAAGATTAGAAACTTCAAGTGTACGATGCTGCTTATTAACCCATGTAGGTAAGCAGTCAGTAGCCACCCGCCACGCGAACACACGCACCTTAGGAGGAGCAGGCCACCTCCATAAAAAAGCCCAGACGGCTCGTCGCCCGTCCGGTGCCCTGCTCGCCGCGACTGATGATGGACGAAGTCGATCGCCGAGCGCCAGCCGATACGCGCTCCGAACCGAGAAGACACCATTGCGCTCCGGTTCCCATGCCAGGTGAAGTGCGAATTTTTACAATCTGTTCCACGTCCACAGGGTAGAAATATTGCTGCAGGAGGTCTACACGCCAAGCTCCTCGGTCATCCAGCAGTCAGAAACTCTCCGCAGCCGGCATCTTCCTTGCCTAGTGATAGGTTTGCCTGAGCCCCCGTTCGGTATCCAGCGATCCCTCCAGATGCGTATGGACCGGCCGTTGCCCACCCTCCAAATTATGCCACGTTTTAGAAGATCAAGTCCATGCACTATAGCTTGCCATGTTGGTGACGCTCCATTTGGAAACACTGTATCCTCCAGATTACCAGTAGGGAAGTACTTGGCCTTTAACAATTGTGAGCACAAACTATCCGGGAAGTTGAGGATGCGCCAAGCCTGTCGTGCCAACAGTGCTTGGTTGAATAAGCGAAATTCCCGAAACCCCATACCAACATGTGATTTGGGCTGCAATAATTTATCCCATGCTCGCCAATGCGTTTTCCGCCGGCCCTCCTCAGCTCCCCACCAAAAATTCCTCACCATACGATTGAGGTCGTCGCATGTAGACACCGGTAACCTGAACACACTCATCAAGTATGTTGGCAATGCTTGAGAAATAGATTTAATTAGAACTTCTTTTCCACTCTGCGCCATTGACTCGCACCATGTCACAAATCTCTTGGTAATTTTTTCCTGGATATTCTTGAACCTCCCCTTAGACATGCGGCCATTAGGTGTTGGGAGTCCAAGGTACTTCTCCTCAAAACTCACATTGTGCACACCCAACACTCGAACCACATCATCTCTGTCTCCCTGATTACAGTGTTCATCAAACAGTATCGAACATTTCTGGGGGTTAATAAGTTGCCCTGTAGCTCGAGCGTACTCATCCAGGACACCTTTAATATGTACTGCCTCTCCTTCTGTTGCACGGAAGAACAAAAGTGTGTCGTCAGCAAATAGGAGATGGGAGATCCCTGGCGCCCTTGGGCACACTCTCAGTGGTGATATATGTGCATTTCTCCCCTCTTTCCTAAGAAGTGCCGCAAGACCATCTGCCACAAACAAAAATAAGAATGGTGATAGCGGATCTCCCTGCCGTAGCCCACGCAACGGTGCAAATGAATCCGAGCGGGCTCCATTGATTTTTATAGTGTATCGCACCGAGGTGACACATGACATTATCCATCTCACCCGTCGATGCTCAAAGCCCAACTGTTACATCACTCGCTCCAGGAAAATCCAATCCACCCGATCATATGCCTTGGACAGGTCTAGCTTGTACGCACAAAATCTTCTATCTGGGTTCTTCTCATGTCGGATATAGTGAGTACACTCGAATGCCATAAACGCATTATCTGTAATAAGCCTACCGGTCACGAAGGCACTTTGTTCCAGTGAAATGATTCCACCTAGTAGAGGCCTAAGCCTGTTTACCAGGCATTTGGCAATAACCTTATAAATCACGTTGCAGAGGCTAATTGGCCGGAAATCAGACAACTTGGTCGGTTCATCGATCTTTGGGATAAGCACAATAGTTGTCATATTAACTCCCTCTGGCATGTGTCCCGACTCAAAGAATAGTCGCACTGCTGAAATTATATCATCTTTCATAATGGCCCAATGCTTCTGAAAAAATCTCGCCGGAAAGCCATCCGGCCCTGGCGCCTTTAGTGGCCCAATCTGAAACATCGCATCGGCTATCTCCTTATCAGAGAAAAGAGAAACCAACTTATCATTCATGTCATCTGTAACTACCCGCTCAAACAAGGGCACCACATTATCTGCATTCAGGGAGGCGTCAGCAGTAAAGAGATTTTGAAAAAAGTCCATTGCCATACCTTCCATCGCTCTCTGATCTGTGTGCACCACCCCTGAATTATCAGCAAGGCCTTTAATTCTATTTTTCCTAGCTCTCCATACAGCCCGCTGGTGGAAGAACTGGGTATTACGGTCGCCGTCCTTGAGCCAGTCAATGCGAGACCGCTGCCGCCACAACATCTCTTCCCTGTACAGCAGTTCCTCCAAGTGATCAGACTCCCTTCTTATTTCTTTACGGTCTGCATTCATGTGCATTAGTTCTTCAAGGCGGGATCTAGATTTATCAATTTCCTTGATCACGTTTCCAAATTTCTTGTGGCTCCACTTATGAAGTTTCTCCATTACCATGTCCAGTGAAACTTTGATGTCATGCAGACCATGTTTTGCACCTCCATCATGCCATGCTTGTGCCACGACCTCCTCTAGGGCGGCCTCTCTCTCCCACATAACCTCGTAGCGACGAACACATCTCTCCCTACCTCCGGACTCAGGGATGCATCGCATCAGTAGGGGAAGATGGTCCGAACAGGAAGAAACCAAGTGTTTTACTGATGCCTCAGGGAACTTGTACCTCCACCTGTTATCCGCAACCACTCTATCATGTCTGACCTGTACATTCGCTCTTCCGCTGCGCTTATTATCATAAGTGAAGGGGTAGCCAGAGAACCCCATATCAGCTAAGTTGCAAGCTTCAAGCACATCCCTAAATGCAATCATCTGTCCAGGCGATCTCGGTGTCTCTGACAGATGTTCGTAGTCCCACATAACTTCATTAAAATCTCCTGCCAAGAGCCAAGGCAAATCATCCTGGGCTTTTAGTCTTTTCAATCCCTCCCACATTAAGTGTCTATTTTCCACTCGCGGTTCACCATAGACAAAAGTAACTCTCCAAACTTGATCATCAGCGGGCAACCGAATGTTCGCATCAATCCACCTTTTATTGCAGTCACGAATGTCGACGTGCAAAGATTCATCCCAAAATAAGGCTAGACCACCACTATTACCCTCACTGCTTAATCCTTCAAAGCCACGAAGACCGAGTCTATTACGAAGACGATACATCTTATCTTTCTGTTGTCTAGTTTCACATAAAAATATCATACTTGGGGAATGGGCTCGAGAGAGAGAGCCACCAGATCCCGAACTGTCGAAGCATTCCCCGCACCTCGACAGTTCCACACGATGCAATTCATTGCTCCTGACGGGGCGCCACATCTGGCCCCGTCAGTTTATCGGCGGCCCTGGGCCGGTTGCCTCCAATTCCACCTCGCCTTCCATGCTGGTTGCTTCATCCTCCCTCTGCTGGCCCTTAGTCTTTCCCTTCTTCTGTATGCCTCCAGCTGGAGCCTCAACATATGGTACCAGGTCTTTGCCTTCACTAGCAGCCTCTCCATGCCCAAACAAACCAGCCACCTGTCGTTTGCCAAGGATGAAAACATTGTACTCCATAGAATTCACAACGTTACCCAAGGAGACCTCCCGCTTCATGTTGCTAACATCATGCACCACTGGTAGCTCTATTACATTTGTTTGCTGGATGTCCACAGATTTCTGCTGCACCTCCACTTCCCCTATTTCCTTCTCTTTTTTCGCTGAAACCTCTGCCGGATCGTTCCTCACTAGAGTTGCATGTACCTTCTTCCTAATTCTGGCCTGGTGACCTACATCTGCAGGGCTCGGGGCTTCATCAACAGTTGGCTTCGGGCGGGAAACTCCCTCACCGGGTGTCCCATGATCGCCCCCACCAGCCGTTGAGTTCACCACCGGTGCCGTCAGGAGCAAGGCCACGAGGGGTGCAATTTCTGTCATAGTCCCGCTAGAGAGACCTAGTGAGTCTCGATCAGGCGGTACCCTCGTGCGTAGATCGGTTTGTGCTTGTTGAGGAACCCTAAGATCCTTCTCTTCTTCCGCTGCCGAACCAAGACTCTTGTGGATCAGGGGACTGCCAACACCTGCAGATCCCGCTTTCAGTTGCGCCATGCTTAGTACCTTCCCAACCTGGACTAATCTTGCCTTGCCGAGGAACTGCTCGAGAGTCACGCTTCTACGTTCCTCCGAGTCGCGGGCGGATGGAGCCGCAACAAGTCCAACATGCAGACCTGGGTTGCATGTGGAGACGGTGCCTGCCTGCCTTCCGGCCGGCCGGCCGGGCGGTGGCGGCGGCGAGGGGGCGAACGCCCCAAAGTCGCCTAACCCTAACAAAACGGTAGCCATATTCCCTGTCTTATTTTGGTTATCACCAACGCTAGGTCAAATTTTCTACTTCGTCCGCCGTATGAGGTTGGTGTATCTCGCAAGCTTTCTCAGGTCTTGGGTAAACACATGGTTATTATGGCGATCGACCACTTATGACGACTCTGCTATAGTTGATCTCAGGTTTTTGGTTTATAAAAATAACAATTTCTCATTAGAGTTGCACAGATTTATTTTGCTTTTACCCAATATGGGTGGCAGTATGATCTTAGGATTGGCCCTCCTTCGTTGCAGGCGTTATACGGACTCCAGTCTCTTGTATTTCGCCTTTTTATTTTTTGTTTATGTGAGAGGACTGTTTTTGGCTGTGTGCATTTTAGTTATGCAGAGGCCGGTTGTAAGGCTTAAATCTTTTAAGTAATAAAGCGTTCCTTTTCGAAAAAAGAAAAGTTATAAGAAAATAAGATAAAAGTGTGGTCTGATATTTCGACAACACAAACAAGCTTTAACTTCAATTTTTATAACCCTTTGTGTTGTTTTTTTTTTTTTTGCGAGGGGAAGGAGAATTCATTAATCAAGCGGCAGCCAAGTCTGCAATACAAAGGTCAGGTACCTCTGGTCCTGAGCGAAGCCACACCGCAGTGCGCTTCTTTATTCTACCTATAGTTCGCTAGGTAATGACTAACAACGTTTTGCTCTCGCTTAATATGCTTGACTAAGAATTCCCTATTCTCCTGAAGAAGTTGTTTAATTTCTTGCACCATCATCATGTGTGCCGATCTTCCTCTCCCGTTTCAGTGATTAGCTTGACGACTTCTGAGCAGTCAGTTTGAATAACAATGGGCAGGGCTGACCACTGAATGGAAGGAAAATGCCTTCCCAGCATGCATGTAGTTCAGACTCCAATGGAGACGCCACACCGACTCAGTTCTCGGCAAGACGAGTAGATGATCGCTCCCCTATCATCACGAAGGACCATCCAGCCCCTGCTGTATCATCTTTCTCTGAAATGAGCCATCAATACTTAACGCCGCCCAGCCCGCCGCGGCGCGTCCCCCTGCCTTTTCTTTACTACCTCACCCGCATGTGGTAATGCACGCTTCTTGTACTGGAGGTACAGTCGCCATCTTGCCTTTACATGGTCACCATTGGGATTGGCCTGCAAAGCAAGTAAGGAGCATATGTAGCTGGAGAGAAACCGGGTCGATGCTCCACTGGGGGCGGCCGTTTGTGATGGACGATCTCATTTCTCACGTGCCAGCATCGCCAAATCGTCATGACGTGTACAAACGCTCCTCCTCCGGCAACTCCGCTAGCACTTGGAGCAGCCACTCCGGCCCTGTATTCACCAGTCGTCAGACGTCCGGAATACTCCATTGCTGCGTCATTGCCTGCCACAGCGCGACTGCTCGAGGGCATCTGCAAAGAGCATGAAATGTGTCCTCCGGTTCGGTGGCACACACAGGACAAAGATTAGAAACTTCAAGTGTACGATGCTGCTTATTAACCCATGTAGGTAGCAGTCAGTAGCCACCCGCCACGCAACACACGCACCTTAGGAAGAGCAGGCACCTCCTAAAAAGCCCAGACGGCTCGTCGCCCGTCCGGTGCCCTGCTCGCCGCGACTGATGATGGACGAAGTCGATCGCCGAGCGCCAGCCGATACGCGCTCCGAACCGAGAAGACACCATTGCGCTCCGGTTCCATGCCAGTGAAGTGCGAATTTTTACAATCTGTTCCACGTCCAGCACAGTGTAGA